>BQNB010054953.1:0-39321 GCA_026074375.1 Tanacetum coccineum
TACCATTTTTAGCTTTTTTGCTTATTTTTTTGTGCTTATTTTTGTTTACAATTGCTATTTAGGTGTATGTCCTAATCTGTTTTGGTTTATTTTGGCTTATAATTTGCTTATTGTGATTCAAATTGCCAAGCAGATTAGCCCTTAGCTCCTTAGTGTAAAAAAATTGCATTATGTCACTTTTTCTTAGCTTATTTTCCTGCTTATTTTTAAGTTACTTAAAAGTTGCCTTTTTTAAAGTTGTTTATTTTTTTAGTTTTATAAGTTTTTTTTTAAAAAAAGAAAAAAAATATTTACCAAAAAGTGAGGCCAAGGATTCGACCCCTAGACCTCCCTTATAGCACACACAAGTCCCATACAAACACACACTAACCAGCGGCACCAGTAGGGCCATCTGGTTAGTTTGTGCACCTTTTAATTCTTATATCATTTTTCCCTTTTTAGCTTTCAGCCATTTAGGGCTTATTTCCAGCTTATTTATATGCTGTTTTTCCAAGTTCGTATTTTTCCTAGGATCTTCATAGCTTAAAGTATTTTTGTGCAATTTTTCATAATTTTCAAAAATTGTTTAGCACTTTTTATTAATTTTTAGATACAATCCGTTTTTAATTCATAAAAAAAATTAAAAGTCAAAAAAATATAATTCTTTTTTCAAATTTTTTTTTATCATTTAGGACCTAGGAAAAATAGATTTGCATTCGTAGGTTTAAAATTTCAAAATTTTGTTTTTTAAAGAACGGGATTTGACCCCGTTCTCGTTTTTAGGTTTAAATCCCTCGTTTGCTTTCGTTTTTAGGTTTTCTTTAATCGTTTTGCTTTTTAATCGTAGAAATAGTAATCCCAATCCGAAATATCCTTTAACCAATCAAACACTCGATCACGAACGTTTTCACTATTCTCGATTCACGCTTCGTTGGGAGACGACCCGGGGGATTTTTGATTTTGCTTTGGTCAAAAGCAATTGATTTGAGTCTTTCGGAATACTTATCGTACTATAATTGAATTATAATTTTGAAATTATCCTTATATATTTATTATAATTTATATATACAAAAAGGTTAATTTTAAGGTTATCACATATCAACAGCGATGTAGACAAAAACTGCTTTTCTAAGACCTAACGTGCACATCCATCACAAGAAGCAACACCACAAAGATCTACATTCTAGGTTTCATACAATCATAAATAAACACAATAGGTGGTTTAGCCAATCATGTTAAAGGTAAAGCAAGAACAATAAATCAAACAACACATAGACATATTGAATGATTAAGTAAACCTTACTTGATTAAAACATGAATTGGAAGAAGTACAATAGGGTTTTTAGGCCCTAAAATCGTCTCCTACAACTGCTAAACGAACTAGGATTCGTACCCTCTTTTCTTTCTAAAGTTTCACACTCAAAACCCTAAATTCGGGTTTGTATATATAGGAAGAACGACGCAACGTCATCGTGTTTTAGTCTTGACGCCGTCATAAAAAGAATCTTCTAGATCTGCGTTTGAGTCGGTGCAGGCTGACGCCGTCATGAAATGATGTGACACCGTCACTTGATGAGTTGTGACGGCGTCATGTATAGCTTGTGATGCCGTCTCCAGGTTTTGTGAGCACAAATCTTCAAGAGTCTTGGTGTTAGTTCGTAATCTTGTTCGTTTCTTCTCCAAATGAACCCAAGTCACGTGTAATTCATCCAAATGTCTTCCAAATGAGAAATACCAAAAAAGGAACGATTAAGTACCTATTTTAGGCATAAACACACGATTTTAAGGGTTAAACGACCCAAAAAAGTGTATAAAATGACACCTCATCACACTGCTTATGAACACATACACAAAAATCTTGCTTTTCGGGGATGTAAGTAGAAAATTAATTTTGACAAAATTTTAAGGTGACTACTCCGAGCATCACATGGTCCTTCCTGAATTAGACATAGGTGATCATGCTATGTATAGATAAGGACTAACGATGTAATGCTCATTTTCATCAAACTAGTTTTATGTTTCTCAGAGTTAAATGGTATATACCATATTGTTTAAAAGGTAGTATCCAAAACGGTTTATAAAATGATAACAAAATGATTTATAGGATGATAGCCAAATAGTTTATAAGATGATAGTAAAATGGTTCATAAGATGATAGTGAAAATGATGGTAAGGCGATAACAATTTAAGGAGTAGCTTACATAAATTAATAGAGAATTAAAGTGTAACCGACGAAATCGTCATGACACGTACATTAATAGAGAATTTAAAACATCCACACAATACAAAGAAATTTATAGGAAAGTACTAATGCAAATCTCTTAGGGAATATAGTCTAAGAAGGCTTCGACTTAGGTCTCACTATGTAGGGCAGAAAATATCTCTCCTTAAGCATCAGCATTATCATTGGTGACGTTAGGGTCCTCGTGAGCTTTTCCTTCATTTCCCTTCTCGTTACTACAATTTTGATTTTTCAAATTTAGGCACTCACTCTTGTAATGCCCTTGCCTTCTACACTCATAGAAGATAACGACAGTCTTCTGATTTGCCATTGGGGCCCTCTGATTTGTTGCAGCAATGGGACTCCTACAATCCCTAGTCATGTGACCAACTCTCTTGCAGTTTTTTCTCTTCACAAGGCATGGCCTAGTGTGGTGTAGCTTACACTAGTTGCAGTTGGGTAAGGTTCCAGCATACCCTTTCTTGTTGCCTGGCCTAACAGTGTGTCCCCTAACCACTTCACGTCTTTTGTTTCGTTGCTGGCCAGAATTCCTACCGTGGTCACTTCCCCATTTCCTCTTGTTGTTAGCATTCCTTGCTGTTGTGGTTCCCTGATGTACGACCTGATTCATTAAGTCGTGAGCCATGCTGATTTTTGTCTCGTAGACAGCAATAGCTTCAGTAGCATCAGTATCTCGTTTGGTTACAATCTGGTTAATCTTCGCAGAACTCATTCCTTGTCTCGTTGCCGACATTTTCTTCAAAATCAAAAGAAATAAAATAAGAATAAAATAAGTCGGGTTTCTAAATCGTGTTCCAAATTAATCGGCATGTTTCTAGGCAATAGGTCACAAGATGACGTATGTGTTTCAATAGTATGGGGCAGGTGTCCAAACTCGTTTTCGGAATCAGATAGTAGGATCATCATTGGGGTCGACAGACTGTGACAAGTATCAATGTTATGCAAAATGGTATCATGTAAAGTCATGAAAAAGTTTTAAAGATCATCGTATCACTCACGATGCCTTGGAAAGTTTAGAGACCATTGTGTCACTCACAATGTCTTAGGGAAAGTACTAGTATTTATATAAATAACCTTTATATAAAACGAGTATATTCAATAGTAAACGCAAGGCAAAATAACTTAAGTATATCCAATAGTAAACGCATATATAAGGTAAAAGCAAACGCACGTATAGGCAAAACATGTATGGTCTAAGATCAGTTCTCTTTGCCCTAATCACGTAGTGTTTAAGCACACCAAGAATTTACAATGTTGTGATGCAATGATAATGTAATGATTATAGTCTAGGCCTACTATGAAGCCTAGTTCTCTATAACCTGGCTCTTGATACCAATCTGTCACACCCCCAAAATGTGTCGCAGCGAAATAGGTAACCGGGGGCGTGACGTCATAAATATTATACAAACACAAATTACAAGAGAACGAACACTATAAGGACGTTATAAAAATAATACCTCGTTTCATTGGATTAAATAAATAAAGTCTTACAATATTTAAAAAGTATTCAAAGTCATTACTGAAGCATAAAAATAAGTTTTAAATGACAATGGGTATATAAGATAGATTTCCCATGAAAATGGAGCCAAACGCATGAAGACTCCAAATAGCACATCAAGTAGTCCCAATGAGTTAAGCACCTGAGAAAACATGCTTAAAAATGTTAACAATAATGTTGGTGAGTTTATAGGTTTAAGTAAAGTATTAAGTATGGACCACAAGATTTATAAACGTATGACCATTGTAACACATACAATTACTGTCAAAAGTAATTACGTTTGCACTAAGCTCATGACTCGAAGCTATGACGTACATATGCAATTTAATGCAAAATATAGTTGCCGAGCAGGTGGCCAACCAGAAGCCAACTAATATACTGACATGGTATACGTTCGTTTGATCGGAACCTCTGATACAAGTAAGAATCACCAATACTCAAACGGGGATGTCTATCCCAATAGATCTATTTATAACACTCGTGCATACAACGCGTAATTAACGGTTCATGATAGTGGGCAAATAGCGGTTTAACGGTACTTAGGAAAATTCGTAATCATGTAAAAGTAAAGTAAGGTACTTGCGTCCAACGTAAAACTGAGCAATGTCTCTCACCTCGATATTTGTAAAGTAAACGTAAAACGAGTAAAACATGGGGCTAAAACTCACCTTAAGCAAAACGATGAGTAGAGAAATAATCAACGAAACGTAGTACGAGCATGAAATCCTAAACGCGACCTAATTAAATAATAGCATGTCTTAGGTGAAATTACTAGTAAAAATGATGCATATGAAGTTTTTAGAAAGTTAATATCACCCGTACATGTTTGAGTTTTAGTTTATAAGTCAAAACAACGTTTACGTTAAGTTTGCCATTTTTATTCATTTATTATATATTTTACGACTTTCATAAGTTATCCACTTTAATTAATTCTCTAACACTTTTTTAATAATGTTTTAGAAAGTTTTTGACCTATCTAAATAACATATAAGTGTTATTATATTATTCGCTAAAGATTTTATAGCTCAAACGGACTCAAAAATCTATTTTTAATATCCAAACAACTCATATTTACTTAATAAAATTCCCATATTTAGTCTGACTTTAGGAGAGCATATCTCCTTCGTTATAAGGATTCATGGTATGACCGAAGACTACGTTTCAAGGAAAAAACATAATCTACAAGTTTTCTTTTATAAATTTTGGACGATTCGGACCCGAAATGGGTCAAAATACGAATTTAAAATCTGGACAGAATGTGTCCAAAACAGTCATTGAGCTGGGAAAATACTAGTGTTTCCCCAAAATTAAAAAGGCCATATCTCACTCGTTTTAAGTCTGATTTTTACGTTTTTTATATCCAAGTCTTCGTATTAATGTATACTATCATATTTTTAAAGTCCTGGTTGTTCAAAATGATTTTAACAACCCTTTAATCCTAGTACTAATTTCGGACAACATAAAGTTTTACCAAAACCACTTTACAAAATTTATCCACAACATTATCAACACCCTTAAGCTAACTTAATCCCTTCACCAAAGATACAATCAACATAACAACACCAAAAACTATCTTAACCCTTCCACCAATTTGTTACAAACTCACTAAGCACCACTAACAACATACTTGTCACTAATCTAACCTAAAACTACAATAGTAAGGGTATTAAGTTCAAGCACCAAAATAGAACACTTCCATATTTAAAACCGCTTGATTATTTTATGAAAACTTCTCACAAACATAAAGGTGATACTAGTTTTAAATAAATATGCATAAGAACCTCAAGAAGTAACAAAATCAAAGGAAAAGAGATTAAGGAAGCTTACAAATCAAGAAGAAAGCTTAGGAACCTTAGATCTATAAAACTAAACCAATATCTTGCAAAAAACCAAATGTTTAAGAAACCCAATACTTGAAACCACCTTGAATGAACCTTATCAACCTTAAATGCTTGAAATAAAAAGAAAGTGGAACCCAAGGGTGGTGGGTTTGAGCTGTGAGCCAAGAGAGGAGGAGAGGGAGAAACTTGTGAAATTTTTGTGTTGCTATGAGATGAGTAAACCCTAGTGTTGAGAATATGGTGTTTAAATAAGGAAGGATTAGGGTTTGTGGATTCCTTTTTAGTTGACTAGTCAAGACACACACACTAGCGAAGTGTGTGAGTGTGTGTCGTGTGGTATATGAGCCAAAGGAAGGGAGTGCATAAAAAATTTAAGCTCAAGGTGCAAGAGAGTTAAACATGGCTAGATTAGCTTGGTCAAAATGGGTCAAAGTCACATGTGTATGTCTAGAACATAAACCAAGAATGAGAGTGACATGTGAGAAGGTCTCCATCTAAGACTTACACATGCATGTGCATGGTTTATACTCGAATATTTGGTCTTTTTCTTTTGTTTGAATTGTAGCCGTGTATATGGGGCTTAGTAGAAGGGATGAAAATTCAAAATTTTGATCTTAGGGAGTACATGGGATAGTATTATAGGTTTATATGCAAAGGTGGTGAATTTACGGGGTTACATGCATAAGTACGCGTAAAATGTAAAAATAGTAAACGTAAGTGTACATGACCTACGTAACAATTTAGAATGATCATAACACGTATATTAAAAGTATACTATAATTAGTCCAAAGTCGAAACACATCTAAAGACGATTTTCAATTTACGTGAGAAAACTTCCCGGTTTTAGGTGAAATTAATTACGTAACTTATAAGAGTCAAAATAATGCAAGTTAATAATAAAACATTAACCTGTGAAAAGTTTACCTGTCACCCTAGTTTGTGTAATGTGTAAGTATTCACCTTATTCAATTGTGAATTAGTCGGAAATGCATCTACGCGATCACCTAAGCACTCAGCTCCTAAAAACGCTATTCCCACCCAATAGTTAAACCACGCACATTAAATACTTAATTAGTTGTCTTCCCAAACGTGTGGGTTTCATTTAATGCTAATCATGTTTCACTAGACGTCTATGCTAATGTAATCTCTTATAGCTAGTTTTTAATGGCTATGCACGCCACTAATAAGAAGCAACGAATTTGAGTTCAAAACTAAGTTTCATGCAATCATAAGCAAACACATATAAATTTAACCTAACATGTTAACAAAAAGAAAAAAAACAATTTATCATCAAACACATACACATATTTGAATGATTAATAAATAAATTACTTATCTTCAAACAACATGTGACTATGTAAGTACAAGGGGCATAAAAAGCACTAAAAATCGTCTATAATGGCTGCACTATAGCTCTTCCAAGTTCCACATATGAATTATGAAAATAAAAGGTTTGTATATATAGTAATTGGGTTGTGACGGCATCGCTAGGGTTTTGTGACACTGTCACCCCGTCGATTTCAACTTAGGGTTTCTTTAACCGACATATCTTGACGCCTTCAAGATCCTTTGTGACGCCGTCACGTTGGAGATGTGACGCCGTCTCCACACATTGAAGCATCACAAAATTTGCTCAAAAATCATCTTTCTAGACACAATTAGTGACCACGTAAGGATGGTGGTCGTGAAAGCTAAAAAGTTATGTTTTGCCTTGTTTCTTCCAGTATCGAGCCCAAGTCACGTGTATTCCATCCAAGTGCTTCTTAAATGCTAATTACACAAAAAGAAAGGATCTAGTGCAATAATAGAGCATATTTGCATGATTTTAGGGGTTAAATGACTCTGAAAAAGTATATAAAATGACACATCATCAAATATCCCTTCATTTGGGATTTGCTTGTCCTCAAACAAATGAGCTTTTCTACCTAATAAATAGCAAAGTTGGGGGCATTTAACTTACTAAGTAAAGAATTTATGACACAACTGGGTCATCCTTGTAATAAAAGCACGAAAATCATATACTAGCACCTCACATAAGTGTTTAGATTCTTTCTTTCACTCGGGTGTATAATGAATTATAACAATATAAGAAACAAGAAAATTAACAATCATTACCTGTCATAGCATATAGATTACTATAAACTTGATAAAGGATCAAACCTCCACCACTTTGGCGTAAACACCTAAGAAATACCATCAAAGATGTCTTTACACAGGTTGTAACGTTAGGTGTAAGGGTATGGAAAACACTGTAAGGGATAATGGGAGATATTTTTACTGGTGGCAAGTTAATTATTTACAAACTTACATGTATAAATGCGTTGCTAAACCAAGACTCGACAAAACTCTAACAATCATACAAAACTCTACATCAAACTCCTTTTTTTGTTTTCTCGACACTTTCTTGACTCAAACATAAGTAGGATGGCAATCATATATTATAACATATTTTTTTCTTTTTTCATTTTTTATTCTATTTTTTCGATTTTTTTGCTTTTTTTATATACACTTTTGCCCTGCCATCATAAATCTTCTAAAAATAAAATAATAATATACATGACTCAGGATTTATATTGACATCTCTACACTTGAGTTTTTAATAACTCAATAATATACTAACTAATGACTCGAATTAGAAGGCTCAATAAACATGGAGTACATTAACGCGCATGGGATAATAATTTGCCTTTTTTCCTTATTTCTCCATAAAATAAAAACTACCATGAATTTCAATCTTTCCAAAACTATATACACTACCAATGACTCGACTTAGCAATCATGTAATCAATCAAAAAATTAACTAGGGTTAAAAAATTATGTTCACAATAATGTACTAAAAATGAATACATACAATGGGGCTATGGCGATTTGGGTGTAACATTTAATTGGGGTTTAAAGAATGTTCTTCAATAATAATCCAAAATCCACTGAAAAATCACAAGAATCACGAAAAGATAGGCTCAGAGGGGTGTAGTAGGGGTATCTTGTACTAAAGATGAGTGAATAGCAAGGGTGTGGGGGTAGTTATATGACCGATGAGATCATCATAACTATAACACATACAAGCTAAAAACAAGGGTTATCCTAATGTCTCTTATCACTTAGTAAATCCTAATCACACAAATACGATATCACTAGCAGTCTCGAGATGCATCACTAAAGCAAGTTTTAGAATCCAATACATTATCGTTACACTCATAACCATTGAAGATGAATGCTTTTATATTCCTAAAAATCTAAGGGTGAACCTCACATTTTTGGGGTGAAAATTTTTGAGTGGTAGGGTTTTTGTGCTAGTCATATAACTCCTATCAATGAGACGCTTCTAAAACTACATTTTTACCGATATATGCTATAATTCTTTTTGAAAATTTGGGCTAATATTACGGTGTTAAACTATGTTTCGGTATATTACACATCTTTTTAAGGACAAAACAAATGCAAATGAAAAGATAGTCCCTAAGGCTTTCATTACCCTCCCTATACTTAAATTGAACATTGTCCCCAATGTTCTAAAAGTACTCAAAAAACGAGAAAGGAAAAATAAATGAAAGACGAAAGAAACTAGTACTTTGCTCAATATCGGAGAAGAAACAAGTTAAATCGGCTAAATTATCATCCAAGAATCGTCCAAATGTAAATCCTAAGAGCTTCTGAACTCTCCTTATCAAATATAACCTGGAAATCAAAGACACAAACAACTATACCCGCATAAAATCGATGGTAAATAATATAGAACACATTAGAATCATAATCTAAAATCCTAATAAAACAATATAAAGATAGAATATTTGTGCTAATGTAATCTTGGCTTTCTGCAAAATTTTGAAAAATTAAAATTCTAAAAATTCAACAAAAATAAATTTTCAAAAATTAGAAAAACGCGGTTTTTTCCTTTGTTGCAGGCCTAACGCCATCAAGAATTAATCCTGACGCCGTCAGGATCACCTGACAGGATTTACGTTTTCGTTTTCTAAAAAAAAATTGCAAAAATATCCTATTAGTTGATTCCCGGAAAAAGTACTACATAAACCACGAAAACAGATAGTACAAATATACGATTCAAACAAACAAACAGAAAAATATGAATTCATTATAAATTATCTATTTTACATGTTTGAAATGGTTCTTGTTAACCAGATAATTTTACCCTACACTTGTTTCTTGCAAAATACATTTGTATGTAATTAAGACGAGGTTAAAAACAAAACAAACCATGATCATATAGCATTGAAACATATAAGAACAAATAATAAATAATAAAAACACATGACACCCTTAAATGCATAAAATCAAAAAGATTGAGTTGCCTTCCAATAAGCGATTTTCTTTATTTATGAGTCTTGTAGCTAGACTTGAAGTCACATTCCTAGTTAGCTTCATGCATTCTCACATGTCCACGTATGAGCCATTCTTTCATTTCTTCATCAACTTGGTACTCGGGTCCTAAATTCAAACTACCCTTGTAAATTAACTTGTTCTTTTCATACGAATACTTAAGTCCACTCATCCTATCTTTGTCGCTAAGTACTAAAAAGGGTGGTATTCTACTCCACTGATAGTGTCCCAAATTTTTAAGCTTAGGAATCGTGCGAGGCATCTGAAAGATATTAGTATCCCAAATCCTACTAAATAAGATCAAACCTTTAGTACAATCATCTTCCAAATGAGTGAGATCCTTAAAAGGTTTTGCCATTACTACTTTGGACAGTTCACTTTCTATGTGTGCTCCTATATTTTCAAAAACCATGAAATATGTCACATACGTAAAACTTCCAACAAATACATGGACATTCCTAACAATTAATAAAAAGTTATCATCCCAAGTTCTAAGCTCTTTTACCATTATACTGTTAAAGGCCTTTTGTGTAATTATGTTCATTGATAAGTTATGATCAAAGTAAGCAACAAACTGCCTAAAACCTATCATGCAGGAAAATGCCAAATCACGTTCATCAAACTTATTTATTCGCCCATCATGGTTACATTATTCCGAGATCAAATATATGTCAATGATTACTTTACCATCGTTCGATTCATCATCCGAATCAAGAAAAAGGGATATAAGGTGTGTATCCACATATTCAATATCAGAACCTAAGTCACCTATTTCAAGAAATTTAGGTGGATCCATAAAATCATTGAGCGGTTACTCGGGTAAGGAAGGTGGTGGAATCATAAGTTGGTTGTGGTCAATATTCTCGAGGCAAAAATCAATAATAGCCGAAATTTCAAGTAGCTCGTCGAGCTCTTGAACTATATGGTCACATGGTATGTTTGGAGGGACTAGTGGGCCAAATGGATTCGCATTCTTCATAGTGAAGAATGGAGTAGTCAATGGAATTTACAAAAAAACACACAAAGAAAATATAGACTACAAGAAAGGTAATGTAAAAAGAAAAAGAAAAAATCTCACTTGATAGGAATCTAGTGAGTAGACCTAAGCTAGATAGAATTCAAAACCTAGATTATTCTCCGGCAGTGGCGCCAAAAACTTGATACGACGGATTACAACATCGAAGTTTACAATCATCCTAGGTAGAGCACCTAATCGTTGTAGTGTAGCCTTGACAAGACTTGGGGGATTGATCGTTCTCTAGGGGAATAGTGAGGTATGTTCGAATTGTATGTTACTAAGATCTAAAGGTTGAAGGAAGAGTATTTTTCTATTTTTATATTTTTATAGAAGCATGTAAAATCAATATGATGAGAGAGGTCGTTTTAAAAGTAAGCTAAACTAAACTAATTATGCGAGAAAAGTAAAGTGATGGGATTTTATATATGTAAACAAACGTGCTCACTTAATCATGTACTATTCCCTAGTTGATTCCTGATTCGTTGTCAAGTATATATATATATACATATATATATACATATATACATATACATATATACATATACATATATATATATATAATACTAGGTAAACCTTCGACAAATCACCCTTAACCAAGGCAACGAGTCAAAGAATATCCGAAATTATCGGTTTCTCACTTTAAAATCAATTAAAGTTCAAAACCGGACCCAGGTCATTTTTTTCCGACGAGGCGTGCAATGGAGAGTCCAAAGTCGGTTTAATATTTGATGTTTGAATTCATAAGATTTTGGTTTGGTTTTCTAAATCTATGGGAAAAAGCAAGTTAAAGGCGAGGTAAACTAAAAACGAAGCAATTACGAAACTAAAAACGTTAACGGGATCCTAAAAACACGACCTAAAACCTAAACTTTAAAATTTTGACCCTACAAATGCAAATTTAATTTTCCTAAGTCCTAAATGATAAAAGAAATTTTTTTTAAAAAGAATTATATTTTTTTGACTTTTATTTTATTTAATATGAATTAAAAACACATTTAATCTAAAAAAAATTTAAAAAATAGTAAACTAAATGGGAAAATTATGGAAAAATGCAGGAAAATACTTTAAACTATATAGAATGCAAGAAAAATAAGTGTTTTGAAAAACAGCTTATAAATAAGCTAGAAATAAGCTACAAAGGGCTGATAAGCAAAACAGCTAAAAAGGGTATAAAAATAAAGTGAAAGGAAAATGGGTTGTGGCCTGTGGCCTTCCTTTTTGGAAAATGGGTTGTGGCCTGTGGCCTTCCTTTTTGGTTTGAGAAGGGGGAGGTTACAGGTTCGAGTCCTGTGGCCTTCCTTTTTGGAAAACGTTTTTAAAAAAAAAACTTATAAAATAAGCAAAGGTGACAAATTTTAACAAAGCAACTCTTTACAAAACTAAAAATTAAGCTGGAAAAGAGCAAAAATAAGCAGGCATAATGCTTTTTACACTAAGACTAAATGGGCTAATATGTTTAGCTCTTTTATAGCTAATAAGCAACTAAGGGAATAAATAAGCCACAAACAAACTTAAATATAAGTTTAATAAACACTAGAAAATGAAAATAAACAAATAAGATAAGCTGAACAGGTCTGAAAAGCAAATAAGCTATATGGCTAAAACGGTTTGCCAAACAGCCAAAGTAGCACTTTTTAGCTTAATTTTAAGCTAGTTAGTGGATCCTTATGGCCAAGTGGCTTATACCACTGAAAAGCTTGTCCAACAAGCTACAATAATCAGCAAAGAAAAAGGGGTTTGAAACAAATAAGCTATGAAAAAGGCTTAAGAAAAGGGCTACTTAAACAGAATGCAACTTTTTTGGTTTTCTCTAAAAGAAAACTTGGCTTATGCAACCTTAATTTTAAGCTAGTTAAAGAACTTCAAAACATAAAATAAGCTGAAACAGATCAAATGTGGGCTACAAACTACTAATAAAACAAAAATCAGACCTTAAAACTTATGGGAGCTTATCTAAATTAGTTGCTAAAGTTTGACTTTTTGAAGACTTGAAAAACTTATGACAGATTTATACCAAATGCAAAATACAAATGGTACACTTAAACCTCACTTATCCTACTGCATTTAACTCAAAATGAAAGCATAAACCAGACCCTCAAACAAACTTTTAAGCAGGAGTCAATTGCAACATTTTGAAAGAATTTCAAAACCACAGATTTATACCATTGGTTAAAAAACCCTTAAAATCTAGAATTTAACACTAAGACTTTTATAAGATTGATTTTTAAACTTAACTTAACTAATCTAAAATGGTTTAAAGGACTAAAACAGATTTGGACCCATTTTAACCCATTAACTTAGTTAAACCAAACACCCCTTTAAAAATAAATTATGCAATTTTAAGCTAAAACAGATTAAGGGATGAGTCAAATAAGTTCAAATAAGCATATACAAGACATATTAAACATGATTAAGACAGAAATAAGCACAAATAAGAAGGAATAAGCTATGGAACAGTAAATGCATAAAAATGAGTTTAAAATGGAAAATGAAGAACTTACAAGTGTCCTTAGCTTTTGTCAAGGGCTTGACACTCAAAACAACTTATAAACCATTCCTAAAGCTTCCCATGAAGCACTAATACCATGGCCATCCACAATTCACCATGCTCCAAAAAGCTTAAAACTAATTTTTTTATAAAAAGGGCTTTAACACAAAAAATAAGCTTAAGCTTTTGATAAAGCTTAAGAAAGTTTGCAGGTTTAAAAGAGAGCTTAAAAGAGCTTAATAGGTGACTTGTAACATCAAATAAGCTAAATGCAATAAGAACTTAAGAACAGAATTTAAAGATAAAAACTGAATTTCATTAAAAGCTTTAAAAGTTACAATACTTGAAAGTAAATGACAATAAGTAAAGAAGCTGGAAAAATAAGCTAATTATACTACTCCTAAAATTACTTTACCCTAGATTATTTTACTGTGTGAAAACACACACACTTTATAGTCGTTCTTGGTGCTCTTAGCCATTTGAGTTGTGTTTCTTGTGTGAGAGCAACCCAACCTTCAATCCTAGCCCTCAATCTCATCTTGTGTTTCTTTAATTCAATCACAGCCTTTGAATTTGCCTCAATGAATCAAATCCCTTAGGATTGCCAAGGTGGTTTGTTTTCTAGCTAGGGGTGGGGTTTAGGTTAAGGGGTGTGACCATAGTTTGTCGGTTTGCTAGGGAAGTGGGACAGGGATGGTGAATAGTATTAATGAGGCTTTGGCAGGAAAAGGATTTATAAGTTTTGGGGGTAACGGGGTTAAGGGTGAAAGGTTAACGGTTGTTAGGATTAGGGACTAACAGTGCTAACCTTACGGACTAGTTGTGTTAGTCCCTAAGGACTAACGGTGTAATGGATATAGGGGTTAAAGTTAGAGGTTAACGGGATTATAGGTTAAGTGGGTTTGGGCTTATAATTGGGCCGGGTGATACATGGATTTGGATTAGGGCTTTTTTATATTGTAAGACTTTTAGATAAAGTCTTAATGGGCTGACCCAGCCTATTAAATGGGTACGGGTTGGCCCATTTAAGATTTCTTCGGTTTTGCCTCCGTCTTTGACTTTTGACTTTGTCGACTTTGACTTTGTTGACTTTGACTTTTTCACGCACTTTCCATTCCGTGCTCGGTTTTGTCCGTTTTGACTTGATTTTTGTCCTTTTTGTTGATATCCGTTACCTGCACAATACAAATGCAAAACACACAAATACAATGTATTTTTGGTATGTTTTTAGTCTTTTAAGCACGTTTTATTAGGTCAAAGGTATGTGTATTTAAGCACATACCAAAATCCCCCATACTAAACTATTGCCGTGTCCTCACGCAATGCCATAAGTAAACACTTAAGAAAACTAAGAATCTCAATCCCTCTCGACTAATTACCTCGAAAAGTAGCTAAGTGTTCATCAAAGGAATTAAAGATTCATAAGTTTTGAAAAGCCCCGTTTTGACCATTTTTAAACATTCACACTTATTCCCACACATAATTTTGTATTTTTTTTCCTTTTTCTTATTTTTTTTGTACTTTTCATATTAAGCAACTAACTAGAATGTTTGGACTTTCGTTATTTTCACAACTTTAGGTGTCACAGAACAAGAAGCACTTTAATTCTAAAATGCCTAAAAAGAGATAAATTCATCGTCCCCGACTTTTCACTTGTCCTAAACCAAGCTTAAAAACAAAATCACCGTTAAACACAAGTTAAGATGCTAATACTACTCATATTTGTACCTTGTGAAAGTTTTCGCTCCCGACAATTATTATATCTTAGGTGAATGTGCTTATTTTGAATTTCAACCATGGATCAACCGTTTTGCAAAATTTATATGCTTCACTTTCTACCCAAAAGTAATGACTTTGAAGGCGAGATCATCCCATGTAGCGACTTTCGTCTCGGCACATCCCAACCTTGCGGCTAAGTGACCAGGCTTTTGACACCCCACAGAGACTAGTATCGAGACTCACGGACCTTCGATTTTAAAAACTCTTAGGCTTCCCGTATATACATAAAATCACAACTTAAAGTGTAAAAGTCTTAGTTCAAATGCATATTTAAATTTAAGAAAAAGAGATTTTCCCTATATTTATTAAATCATATTTATTACACTTAATATACTTACACATCCTTTAAACTAATGAAATCCTCAACCTTTTAGAAGGCTGCAACATCGGTTGTGAGCCGGCAAGATGCAGTAAACTTTTATTAGCTCACAGTTTTTATTATTATTGTAACCTTATTTTTCATTTTTTTTACACTTTATATTACCATGATATAAAGAAAATTTCTTTTTAGAAAATTTAAGTATAAATTTGAACTAAAATTATTGATATCGACTATACTTCAAAAATTGTTGATTTAAGTTTAATTTTCAAAGAGAGCACGTATTATTAGTCCTATTAGAAGCTTATGGGAGAGAAAAGTCACAAACTACATTTATGAGCTCGTAAGATATCCAACTAATCCTTGTTTAGCATCTAACTCATAATTAACTCTATTATTTCTCATTCTTTGCAAATTTAAAATCTTTAATAAAAAGATCCGCGAATGCTTAGCCTAAAAGTTAAGGAACAAGCTACAGCTCAACACGCTCGACCGAGTCAAAATTTATTCTTATTCTACCCAGCAGTAAAGTCAAAATTATGACAAAACACTTATTTTATTTTTGAAAATTTTTAATTTTTTAATTTTTTTTGCCATTTTGGTGGTAAAAACAGGATTACGTGAAAACAACGGCTGCAGACAAAATCAAATCGATAGACCCCCCCATACTAGAACTAAACATTGTCTTCAATGTTTTAAGAAGGGTCTCTACGTAAATCTAAATCCGTTTATTAAGTATGCATAAAGATAAACGTTAGTCGATAAGATTAGGATATTGGATTTCTATAATGAAGCTGAGGATTGAAGCTCGAGTGAAAGAAGGACAAAACCACGAACACGAGAGGCTTCAAAATCCGGGGCAATCCTGGACATACAACAAAAAACCATAAAATACGAGAAAGGTAGAGGCAAGCCTCCTCATAACACACTTATTCATTAATAAAACGATAAGGATAAGCATGGGTTGCCACCCACGAATCGCTTATTTTTGTAAACCGAGTCTTGAGCCTGACTCGATCCCCCATACTTGAGCTTTGTCAAGGGGGATAAAAATGGAGAAACGGAACATCCAAGATAGGAATGTTCTCTCCATTAATCAACATCGGGCTTTTATGATGAAGAAGCTTGGAGGCTTTAAAGCCCCAATGTGATGAAGAAGGAGGAGATTTCTCCTTTGAAGCAAGAACACCATGATTGAAAACTTTTCCTTTATTTTCGGATGAAAATAGAAGTAAAGTATCAAACACAGGGGAATGAGTAGCAAGAAATCTCTTTGATTCGACTTCAATGCATATCCTCTGATCGTAAATCTTTTTTCTATCTTGATAAGAAACATTAAGATCGGATCCGAGATCATTATGAGAAGGAATGAAGTCGAAATCCATATGAAGGGTGGGATGGGTGGGCAAAATATTAGGCACATCAACGGGGATGTCTTCCACCACATCAATGGTTAAATCTCCCGAATCGGGATAATCAACATGAAATGATTCAAACTCGGGAAGGGAAGTAGAATTATCGTCAACTTCCGAGTCGTAATCATCACTCTCAATACCCAGTGGTATTGAGTCATCCGGACCGGGAAATATATTGATCTCTTCCCTAAGAGAGTCACTATCCTCAACGGGGATAGGAAATGTAGGAAGAGACTCGATGATCGTATGAAAATCTTCCGGCGGACGGGGAGATGAATTATCGTATAGCAACCTCTCCAAAAGACTAATATATTCCTCGTGCTCTCTATTAACAATTCTTGGAGGAATTGTTATGAGTTCACCGGCGAACTCATCGAAGAGAGAATCAATCTTATACTTGGTTCATAAATCGGAAGATGGAGTGGTGGATTATCTTTTAATGCTTTTGAATGTTACCAAAAAAGAAGTATTGACTTCAATAATTTTTTCACGAAGGATATCGTCTTGATGTTAGAATAATCTCATTTTTTGTTGTATACAATCCCTCCAACTTCCGATGATAAACACTCTCACTTCCTCCTAAGCTGACGAGCTCAAGAATCGTAGGTGATGGCCCAACATACTCTTTTGTCGTCAAAAGAGAAAGAATCGTCCATCAATATGAAGTAAGACTCATCGTTAGATCTCGGAGAAATCCTTTAATTGATCTTTAAAAGTGTCAAAAGAGTAGGCGTAGAATTACACAAAAATAAGGCCATCAACAATTTTATGTCGGAATACCCCCTCGGACTCACTTGGGACGGGACAAAAGCTTCTCAAACACTAAACTTATGACTTATCGTCCGATTCTGTTGCCAAATAGTGTCAGATGCTCATCCTCCATTATTGTGAGAGAGACAAGGGCTCCTCGGTAATAAAACGGGGTGTGATTTCAACACACGGAGTGAAGTCCGGACATAATAATAACATATTAGGAAAGAAGCTTTCCATCGTCATCGTCATCATCGTAGCGCAATGAGTATCTTCCAATATCGAGCTATAAGTCGCTGCTCTTCCGCAATTCGCTTTTCTTCTTCCTTCTTTTGCATAATTTGACCAACCACATCACATATGGATGTCATTTTCTCTATAAGCTTATTTTGAGAATTGAGAAGGCTATTTTGAGCATTGAAGATTGGATGATTGACGGTATAAATGCGGGGTTTGAGATTGGTCAAAACCAAAAGAATTAGGATCATAGCAAGAATTTTGCTCAGTGATAATAAGTCATTCATTCATTGGTTTGACATTGGTAAGTTTCATGAGATCCCCCGCAATTTTCACAACAAGGATATTGTTGTTGAAAATTTTGTGGAAGGTGGTTTGCAAAATTTGGAGAATCGTTAGAAGAGTACGGAGTTGAAAAATTGATTGGTGTTCCATTTCCAACTTTACAATAAAAACAAACTCCATATTATATCATTCCAAACCACATTGTTGGCAAACACGTTCCCAAAAAGACCTTGGTTGTTTGCAAACATTGCAAATTTGTAGTATCTCCAATAAGGTTTTTGGTTGTAGCATGGTTCCGTATTAGAGATATCATAATATGTGGTGGACAATTGTAACCATAATGAGCACCTCCCACCAAGACTTACAGTACAAACGTTTACAAAAGATATCGTTTTAACGAATCCCCAACCTCGTACCAACAGTGATGGTAATGTGTGGAGGACTTCGTGATGAATTTTGATCGGTGGGTCCATGATTGAAGACGAATGGCTTCTTGAGGTGCACTAACAATGTTAGTGTTTGTCAATGGATGACACGTAAGTGTTTTAGAATTTCGTTTTCATCATGAATTGTATACCAACCTTCATTCAAACACTTTCGCACAAAAGCACAAGGGTCAACAAATATAGACCATCAACCGGATCTCCACAAGTTGCATAATTCTGAGGGGGTCGTTCACGAATGATCTTGTCAATGAGACCCCCTTTAGAACAACAATAGTCTGTAGTGTACAAAGCTCCACAAGACGAGCATTTCTTTTAAATCGTGATAAAGGGTCATTAAAACGAATAGTCTAATGTCGCCATAAAATTACACAATAAAGGGCTAAGAAAAGAATCATATTAAAAGAAGAAAAAGAAGATTAGAATTTGGGTTTTTAAGGTTTTTTAAACAAATTTCCAATTGATTAACTGAACAAAAAAAGAAAGAAGCAACTTAAAACCAATAAATCAACAAGCATCCAAGTAGCACTTCAAAAGAAAAACACAAAAGGAGCGGAGGAGCGAGACAGCGCGAAGTGCTAATAAAAATCTTCTCCTATCTGGTCGAAGTTCCTGGTAACAACCCTCCTTAAGGATCGCCTATACCACGTCATAACAAACAATCGATCACGAAATCAGAACTAGAAATGAGAAAGAGAGATTGAGTTGTTTAGAGAGAGAAAGAGGAGAGAGAAATGAGAGAAAAAAGGAAAAGATATTTTAAAATATTTTTGAACAACTTAACAACTAACTTTTCCATGTGGAAAAGTTCCTTATATACCCCGACACTTAAAAGTGACACGCGAGATATTTAACTAGGACCCGGGCTTGGGTTTTGCTTGGGATTAAACCCGAAACATATACAATATTAGATTAACTATCAAGCCCGATTCCCGATATTATACTATTACAACATTAACTAATTAAAGACCGACGCTCCATCGTAGAGTGACCGAGCTTCCTTGTTCGACTTAATAAATTGAGGCTAACAATCTCCCCCGAAGTGAGGTCTTGAACACGGGAACGAGCTTCCTTTATTGACTCAATAAAATTGAGGCTAAAAATCAATCGACGTGTCACTCGTTAAAGAGTTTTTGTAACACATCGAGAGTGTCATATTTTTTATCAAAATTCATCAATCGTCAATTCATTTACTGGACCAAATCGATATCCAGTTGTCACAAGTTTGATTCATATAGAATCTCGCAAGTCACCTACCAAGAGCTTGTTTGATGCTGGCTCAAGCAGGATTTCCATCTTCATTATGAATACATTAGTATCACACGGCGATGATCTGGCAAATATCACAATTATATTGGGTATACTCTTGATAACAGCTTTGAACTTGATGAGTCAACAAGTTTTTGAAATGGAATGTGTCCTAACGAGATTTTTATTGATCTCTTGGCTCTAGACTCGATTAGTGCATTTTGCTTTTAGTACTCGGAGGCTGGAGCATATTGCCACCTATTCAATATCAACAATCTCGGAGTGAGATGTCAATAGATAACGTATGTATCAGCCGTTGACATATTAGACAAGTTTCTGGTAGATAAAAGAACCCCGAATGGCTAGGAAGGGTATGTGCAAATGCATCACTGGGTCCATGATGTCGTTTTCAATGTCAGCAATCAACTTTGATTCTTGATAGCATATGTATTTGACGCCGGTTTTCTTCCTGCCATTAATTTTGTGTGAGGGCCTTATTCTTTAGACCCTTTATCCCTACATTTCTTTTTACATTCTTCAACGCCTTCAATGATTTAACCAAGATGTCATTACTAACACCTTGTTGTGATTTGTTCCCGTGTTACTCAATCTTAAGCCGGCATATTCCATATAATACATTCATCTCCAATCATACCTAAGGACTGCTATTTCTAACTTTGGATTATCCGTGGGTAGATCCTCCGGTTCTGGTTGGATCATAGGATTGATTCCTAACCTAACCACCTTATGACTTCAGAATCGTCGTGAAATTAAGATGTTGTTGGGTATAAGATCGAACCATAAAACCTTTTCTTACTGTTCAGCACATTGAGTCGAATAGATCATATTTTAAATACATTTTCTCCCCTTATTTTAAATAATAAAACACTTTAGTTTTGAAATACCTGTGGATAAAATATGTCTTGAAAATTTTGTGGTAAAAAAAATGGTCAGCAGAATGTTTATGAACATTTTTATAATGTTTTTGAATACATAAGAATGTGTCGTAATTTATGTACACAAGAAACATAAAAGTTTGTGTTTCGAAAAACGCCCCCTACATAAGATAGACCAATTGAGAAATTGTTGTCTTTTGAAAACATTGTGAGGGATGGAGTGTTGAACACACAATTTTGAAAGATTATGAATTGTCATCGAGAAATTCTTAAAAATTAATTCAACTTTTTGAAAAACCAAGATGTTAGAGGACTCTCATCTAACGCTAAAAGGTAAGCGCACTGAAGCGTACACTCGTCCTTTTCTTGAGACTAAAAACATTGAATGTCTTGTAGAAGAACAAGCATCAAGACCGAGAACTTAATTTTCTCGTTGGGAAGGAAATAAGTTAAAAAACCTCCCATTATTTGAAGTCCTGGTTTATGATACTGATATTTTGCACATAAGCCGATTTAGAAAAAATAGAAATGACATGATTTGAAATATTTGCAAACTCAAGCTCAGAACTTCATTTACACACCCTGTACAAAGATAATCGACATTTCTAAGCACGTAAATGTTATATCGATTCCAAGAGACATGTCGAGAAAAGAATCTTTTTGGAAAATTTCTGATTTTCAGATTTTGTGATTTATTTACCCTTAGTCCTCAGCCTTGCTATATATGATGGAAAAGTATTTACCAACTCTTTTCCGTGATGTAAGCTGTCTTGACTGCTAGAGGAACAACTTTGGAAAAACCCAGCTGTTTGAACTTGACTAGTTCATGCTGTGGTCTTGAATCCCGAGTTCTAGAACGGTTATGATTAGAAGTCATTTATGAAGAAACGAGGCCTGAACTGATGTGAAACAGACGTCCATTTGAACATGTGCTAACCGAGTCTTGAACTCCTGTGTTCAAGACGTCAAATATTGATACATTGAGGAACTTGGCCAGAAGTGTTTTAGTTTCAGCAGACCCATCTTGTGATCAACAGATCAAAATTCCTTGAAGCCCATTTTCTAAGATATCTTTTCTTTTTCGCAATCCAAAACATCTGAGACCTTCCTCTGTTATGATTGAACGTGTACCAGTACTTAAGAAGTACCTGCACTGTCTTAAGAGCTTGTTCGCTTTCACATTGTTAGGTATATCTTGCATTGAACCATTTTGGGGGTTCACATTCAACCTTGTTGTGCTAGAGGGCGACTGTCTTTCCTGTTGGAACCCATCTAAGACAAACAGTCTATGAGAATTCTAACCCTATGGTTGCCACCTAAGACATGATCTAGGACTTGTTGATTTTCTCATGCACAATGGTAGTCTTTTTGATTGAAAACCTATGTCCTTTTGGGATCTGTCTTTTTTGTTTCGTTGCAACCCTTATTTGCTCTACGGGTTTGTTTCTTGTTGTTGTCTTATTGGATGGAACCTTAGCACGTGAGTTGACTTCTTTCAGGAATTTTATTACACAAGAATCATGATTTGCATTAAAAGACACATTTCTGGACATGTCGAGCAAACAAAATGTTTGGAGTCTGAAAAATATTATAGAGTTCCTAGATGTTCTTTGTGCCATTTTCCTTAGCCTCCCCATCTAGGTAGTGATTATGAACAATGTCGATTGAGATAACCTAGATGAGCCAGTTGCAATCATGTAAGAGGTTTTTGCAGGGGCATTGATTCTCTTCCTCTTAGGCAGAATAATGTGTAGTGACTGGTTTTGAACAAATCTTAACAACACTCACATCAACTTGGGATGCAAACCTGGTTTTGAATTCCTAGGTCTTTCAGACTAAACGCATCGTCGGTTGTCTAACAACGAATTAGATTTTGAGTGGTTGTCCAACCGGTTTTCCCCAAGATGATGGCTTTGCAAACTTAGTATTCACACTATTTTTCCTGAAAGTTTCCTTAACTCAATTTTTAATGCTGCAATTGCAAACGCCCTTTTTCTGAATCTGAGCTGTACAATCAACATTTATCATTAGACTTATGTTCAGTTGTGCCATTAAAGACATTCTTGTCTTTGGTCCAGAACTTGTGTCCTTTTGATAGAATCAAAAAGATCTTTGTAACGTCTGTTTTCAATGCTCTTTTTTTTTATGTAAACTGCTATTCTCTGCGAGAATTTAGCCACACTGAATGTCCAATTCGATGTTTATTGATTCAATTACACGATGTCATGTTTAACCTTGGCCTTCATTACTTTTACTTTTCGAAAATTGACCATGTTGCCCTTATTTTAAACTTAAATATTGATATTTAAGGTTCAGATTATAAACACAATGTGCTTCATTCTTAAAAAAATCTTTTTGGAAATTGGGCAACGGTCTTTTTTTGAGACATACATTTTCAACTCGAGTGATTGATCCTGCGAGTTTAAGTTGTCATTATCATTAATTTTACCAGGAAAAGGACGTATGTCCATGACAATGTATCAGCATTTGGTCAACCTTTCCTCATTATTGAATTCAGGTTCCTCAGTATGCTGTTGTCCTGTATCAAAGAAATTGATTCAGCAGTCGTATTGTAACCTCAGCCTATTGGCTTCTTCATTATATATTGGTCTGATAACAGTCCTATTTGCATTCAAAGACAACTAAACTAAGCATCCAATCTTTACCGAATCTAACCTTTTCCTCTGTCGTCTGCACAGTCTATCATTCACCCCTGCTGTCATACTTCATTTTATGCAGCACCTCTTTTCTCAATCGACTTTTTTAACTATAATCCTGTTTTGGATCAGTGTCTCACGATTCTGGAATATCGAGTCGAGTGTATTTCTAAAAGTATTTAGTGTCAATATACAATATATTCATCATTCATATAAAATCTTTGACTTGATGAACATCTAAAACTGGTGTCCTCGAGAACTTTAAAAGAAGCCATGGATCCAATCTCTGAAATTCGTTGATAATCAAGTTGCTTTTGAAGTGAGCCTTGTTTAGGAACATCGAGCTGTGAAATCCTAATACCTTGACAAAAAAAGTGTCGTAAATACTCGTTAGAATCATCCTCGTTTTCAAACTTCCTTTTAATTCGATGATCTTGAAAGACGCTTGAGGTGTGAATGAAGTTGTCGAAAGATTAACCATAGCAACTTTCTTTTGATTAGTCTTGATTAGTTTGCATTTGTTGTTCCTTCTGATTCTGAACCGACGAAGATAAGATATCTTTCTTTCCATTTTATTGTGATTATGAGTGTATAAAGATTAGTTGGATCTAAAATGACATATGATGTGATTTGCTAATGTTGTGGTTTTTGAATACAATAGACGTTCAAGGGATTTAACCAGTCTATGATTAGAACCGATAAGAAAATTTAACGGGATTTACAAAATTCAATAGAAACCGTGAATGATTTGATCGAGAATCATCGGCCAATGAATAATTGTCTAAAAACAGATAATTTCTGGCTAGGGTTGACAGCTGTTTGTTTCATAGTCTCACCAAGTCTGAAACGGGGCCTAAAAATACAAATGGGCCCGTGAGCTAGAACAAAACACAAAGTCAAACACAAATTCCAAAAATAAAAAAAAATGTCAAAACATCCATAGCAAACGAGCTTTTTGGCTCGAAAAAATCTTAACCAGCTAAAGGTTAATACAGCGTGATCCGTCACGTTTTTCTTCCGATTTGAAGGTCACGGCCTGAAACGGACTTACAGTATCAAAAGTTATGGCTGTTTTACTGAAACCCTTTTCTTCACACAAGATTTCTAGACAAAACGCAGTGCTATCTTTAACCAAAACGCAGTGACACCAAAACGCAGTGACACCAAAACGCAGTGACACCAAAACGCAATGACACCAAAACGCAATGAATCTTGGTCAAAACGCAATGAAATTTGGTCAAAACGCAATGAAATTTGGTCAAAACGCAATGAAATTTGGTCAAAACGCAATGAAATTTTCCAAAACCGCAATAAAAATTTCCTTCAAAGCAATGAAATTTCTTCAAAACGCAACCTGCAATCAAAACGCAATGAACCAAAACGCAACCAAGATCAAAACGCAACAAGAAAAAAATCAAAACGCAACATGAAAAAAATCAAAACGCAACATGAAGAAATCAAAACGCAACAAGAAAAAGTCAAAACGCAACAAGAACTTTTCCAGTTTGTCAAAACGCAACCTAGAAAAATACAATTTTTTTCACCAAAAATCGCCTTAAATCACCTTTTTGACCTTTTAACTTGATTTCTCTTGCACAATTAGCTACCTTATGCCTAGATCTTGCTTAATAACAATAAACAATCCACGACATTTATAGAACACAAAAATTCGGGTTTGTTTTTTACTCATATTACACACGAATTTGATCTTGTTTAACCACAAGAATCAACCACGAATCCACACGTAGCTCTGATGCCAATTGTAGGATCCCGTTAACACTCATAACATACAATCGATCACGAAATCGGAACTAGAAATGAGAAAGAAAGATTGAGTTGTTTAGAGAGAGAAAGAGGAGAGAGAAATGAGAGAAAAAAGGAAACGATATTTTAAAATATTTTTGAACAACTTAACAACTAACTTTTTCAAGTGAAAAAGTTCCTTATATACCCCGACACTTAAAAGTGACACGCGGGATATTTAATTAGGACCCGGGCTCGGGTTTTGCTTGGGATTAAACCCGAAACATATACAATATTAGATTAACTATCGAGCCCGATTCCCGATATTATACTATTACAACATTAACTAATTAAAGACCGACGCTCCATCGTAGAGTGACCGAGCTTCCTTGTTCGACTCAATAAATTGAGGCTAACACCTCCTTATCCCCCTCTTGTAGTTTGTTAATCAATTAAAGGTGAGCCGTACCTCGCAAGTGACACAAAAGGCAACTTTTAATCTTTGATTCGGGAACTTATTATGATAATGCTTCAGTGAAAAGCATTATATTGATGATGAATTATTTATCTTTATTTAGGACAATGTTTTTATTTTTTTGATTTTTCTTGTTTTTATATACTAATAAAAGAAAATGAAAAATATTTTTGTATTTTTATATTTTTATAAAGAAAATAACTTCACAAGGAAGGGTCTCTTAACCTTCTTATCCGATAATTCTTCAATATGTCTTGGTTTTCAAGATGCTCGTGGTGTGGAGGTCCGTTTAACGGTGGAAATTGTCGGCATTGTACCTATGTGAGTGATTGTAGCAATTTATACTATATATATAATATAATATAGGTGAAAATAAACAAATCACTTTTAAAATCCAAAAAGCAATAAGTTTAAATTCACAAATAAATATATATATATATATCCGAAAGTATCGGTTTCTCACTTCGTTATCCACAAAGTTTAAAACCGGACATGAGTCGTTACGTCCCAACGAGGCCGCGAATTTGAAAATCGAGAATCGGTTTGTAAACAATGCTTGAATGATCAAAGATTAGATTGATTCTATTTCTACAATTAAAAATGCAAAAACAAGTAAAAGAAACCCTAAAACGAAAGCAATTTAAGTTAAATCCTAAAACGTTAACGGGAATCTAAAAAAAACGCGACTAAAAAAAATCTAAATTATCAAAATTTAACCCTAAAATGATCTTTTAACTTTTCCTAATCCTAAATGACTAGATTATAAGAAAAATTAAAGAAAATCCTAAACCGAGAGTGTTTAAAGTTAAAAAAAACGAAGAAAACGAGAACGGGATTCAAATCCCGTTCTTTAAGAAATGAATTTTTACAATTTTAACCCTACGAATGAAAATCTAATTTTCCTAGGTCCTATTTGATAAAATAAAATTTTCTAAAAAAGAATTAGATTTTTTTGACTTTTTTATAATTTTTTATGAATTAAAAACGATTTTAACAAAAATTAAATATAAAAAATACTAAACAATTTATAAAAAATCTGGAAAAATCATGAAAAGTAGCTTGAACAGTGAGGAATTTAAGAAAAATGAAGTGGTGAAAACAGCTTATCAAATAAGCTGTTAAATAAGCTAAAAACAGCTTATAAGCTTAAAAGGCTAAAAAGACTATATAAATAAAACAAGCTAAATATTAACTGAAAAGGACCCTAGGGCAGTTGGTTTGTGTGTGCGTGTGTGAGGTGCTATAAAGGTTGAGTGGGTAGAGGTTAGGGGTTCAAGCCTTGCTCACCCCTGACTTCCATACTCCCTTTTTTTCTTTTTGAAAAACTTTAAAAACAAAGTTATAAATAAGCTGAAAACTAACAACTTTAAAACGAGAGATTATTTTTGAAAAGCTATAATAGGCTCAGAAAATGAGCTTAAAGATGACAGTTGCTTATTTTAACTTAAAGACAACAAGCTAAACTATTAAGCCTTTTTTGGACTTAATAAGCAACACAGAAAGCAAATAAGCTAAACATATGATAAGCTAGATCTAATAAGCAAATATACACAGAAATAAGCAAAAAAATCAATAAAATAAGTTAAAACAGTTAAAAGACTAAACACTTAATAACTACTAATTGACTTGCAATTATTTAAACTAAATAGGCTTCCTAAAAGCTTAATAAGCTAAAACTGATTAAGTACTATCCCTAATAAGCAACTAGGAACCTAAATAAGCTAATCTAAATAAGTCATAAGCCTTAAATTCCTAAAAAGTAAATAAGCTAAAACTGGTACTTAAACAGCCTAAGGGGACACTTTTGAGCTTATTTTTAAGCATTGAAATGGATCCTTATGGGTTAATAAGCTATATCACCTTAAAGCTTGACCAATAAGCTTTCTGAAACGGCAATTAGAAAACAATTTGAAAATCAAAGAAGCTAAGAAAAAGAGTTATGAAAAAGGTTGTGCGGCTCAGTACATGCTGATTTTACAAGTTTTTGTAAAGAGAAAAAAAAAGGCTTTTGCAGATCTAAAGTAAGCTGAGCAAATAAGCTCAAAAGTGAAAGTCAAGCTGAAACAAATTAACCTTACTGTCCAGTGAGCTTATGTTTTGAAAATTAGAAACTAAAACTACTTTTTACTTATCTAAATTTGAAGATCAAAAGTTGTCTTTGAACATTTTTGAAATGACTAAAGAATTTTGGCAGAATGGCTTTAAAACAAAAGACAATTGCACAACTTGACACACTTAATCCTACTGCATTTAGATGCTACAAGAAATATAAACCAATCTTTAAAAACTTCTTTTTTACAAAAATCAAAATGAAACAGTTAAGAAATTATCAAAACCACAAATTTAAAGAAAACTTCTCAAAACCTTAAAAATGAATTTTAGCTTTTGAAAACTTAAAATAACTAAACAATAAACTTGTTGAAAACTAGTTAGATCTGACTGAAAACCCATAAGCAAATTTTATCCCCATTTGACCCATTTTGGGTCTTGTCCCAAACACTTCTTTAAGGACAGAAAAGTAAATTTAAGCTAACAACAGATTATAAAATGCTTCAAATAAGATAAAGCAAGCATAAATAAGATACATTAAGCATAGAGAAGACAGAAATAAGCACAGTAAACAGGAATAAGCTAAGTAACAGTATATGCTTAAAAATGGAACTTAAAATGGAAATATGAACTTACAATGGTCCAAAGCTTATGATTTAGATTCTTAACACCCAAACCCCTTCCTAGCTAACCTAATGCTTAACCATTAAGCACTAAACCATCATAAGCCATCCAGTATTGCTTAATATCCAAGGAAAAGCTGAGAATCCAAATAATTTCTTGATGAAACAGTAACCTTGCTTAAACTTTCTTTGAGAAACCTTAAGTGAATAAAACAGATTGTAATAGCTTAAAAGAGCTTATGGAATTGGCTTGTGAACAGAAGAAAACTTGAGATTATAAAGCTTAAAAGACAAAATTTAAATTAACTTGAAATTTTGAATTTTGCATTAATATTAAAAGGGTACAAATCTGGAATTGAAAGACAATAATTTAAAAAAAGAAAACATAAAAAAATAGACATTTAAAATAGTTACACTAAAAATTACATGTTTACAAAGAAAAACCTAACTATTTATACAAATGCTAAGCTGCAGGGTCTTGTGCTTGTTGTGTTTCTTTAGTGAGGAGATTCAAGTCTTCATCTAAGCCATCCAATTTGAGTGCTCACCAAGCCTTTTGATCTAAACCCTCAATTTTTGTACTAGCCCCATCAACGAATGAAAATTCCTAGGATTGCCAACATGGAATGTCGTTTTATGGTGTGGGGTTTGGGTTTAGCTTTGTCGTGTTGCAGGGAAGGAAAGGGATAGAGGTGGGGGATGATGAATAGTAAATGGCGGGTATTGGTTTATGGTTTGATTTGTGTCGTAGTTGCCCCCTGAAGTTGGTAAAAGTTTGCACCGTTAGTCCTTAAAGGACTAACAACATTAGTCCTTGAGGACTAACGGTGTAAAGGGTTAATGGGATAACGAGTGTTAAGTTGGTTTTGGGTTAAAGTGGGCTTGTTGTTTGGGCCGGGTATATATATAAAAAGGTTTTGGGTTATTTTAAAGGGTTTAAATGGTTTAAGGCTTATAAGTGTGTAGTGGGCTGACCCGGCCCATTAGATGGGTACGGGTTGGCCCATTAACTTTTTCTTCGGTTACGGCTTCGGCTTTGACCTTTGACTTTTCCGGGGTTGACTTTGGTTGACTTTTGACTTTGACTTTTGCTTCACGCTCTTTCCGTTCTCGTGCTCGGTTTTGTCGTTTTGGCTTCGTTTTTGTCCTTTTCTTAGATATCCGCTACCTGCACAATACAAATGCAAAACATACAAATATAATGTATTTTTGGTACGTTTTTGGTCATTTAAGCACGTTTTTAATGGAAAATGGTATGTGTATTTAAGCACATACCAGTGAGTTTCGGAGATGAGCCCGTCTATGACCCTAATCCAAATTCTTATAATCAAACTCTTGATATTTCTAATCCACCTTCACAACCGCTAACATCTTCGTTCAACCAATTTCATTGTTTTCATTGTAAAGATCCATTAGAAGATGGTGTACGTTGTCAACGGTGTACATGTGTAAGGTGTGGACATTATCTTGGAGATGGATTTTGTTCATTATGCAATTCTGAAGCTGGAAATTCATTCGTTAATGATTCAAATCCGAATTCTTTCAATGATCCTCCATATTTTTCCGACTACCCTCCACAACCCCAGTACGAGACATACTCATGCGAGTTATGTGGAAATGATTCTCACCATGGTTATGATTGTCCACCTCGGTTCCCGCTTGTCTATGAGCAGGAACCGAGCTACAATCAAAACTTTAGTGATAATTATTATCCACAAAATTCACCGAGTTCTTCTCAACAATATCTTTGCTGTGAAAACTGTGGGGGTCCTCATGAAAGTTTTCAATGTCAACTAATAAATCAAAACTATTTTAATTATAACTATTCCGGTTTTGACCAACCCCTGCAGTATTCCATAAATCATCAAGAAGACCTTAATCAGCAGGGGATAAGTAATGTGCACGATAAATGAGATAAATTAGAAGAGTCACAGAATAAACTTCTCAACATGATACAATCATTTTGTGAAAAGTTTCTTCAACAAAAGCAGGCGGCTAGCATCAATCAATCACCTCTTCAAGAAATGAGTATCCAAGAAATGGAGGATCTGAAGCAGCATTATTTAGATGAAATGTTAAGTTTAAGTAATGACTTACAGATTAAAGATTATCACAATGAGAAAATAGATATTCATTTTAGAAGGGAATGTGAAGATATGATTGATGAGCTTAAAAGTAAATTTAATGGAATGAGTATTGAGATTAATAAAAAGAAAGAGCTTCAGCGTCTAGAGCAGGTGGCTAATCTTAGTACTTATCCTTCGCAACGTTTCAAATCTTTTTGCTATGATGACGATGATGACTATGATTACGAGGAAAGATCTATTCCTTTGAGAGATATTATTTCTGAACTTCCTCCGTCTATTGCAATCACACCCGTTTTACCGACTTTGGAGCCCGAGGACTCTCTCATCATGGGGAATGAAGAACTTAGCACTATTCCTAAAAAGGAATCAGACGAAGTAATAAAGTCTAGTGTTGAGGACTTTGTTCCAATCCCAAGTGAGTCCAAGGATACATCCAGGAGTGATAGTGAGTGCATTTTACCTTTGTGTGATGATTTCTCTCCCATTAACATTTATGAGGAAAAATCCATGACTTTTTCTAACCCTCTTTTCGATTCAAATGACTATTTTACCTCTAGTGATGACGAGTCACTATCCGATGAGGACGTTCCGGAAGACAATTTTAAAATTTATTTGAACCCTCTTTTTGAATTCGATGACGAATACATCTCTAGTGACGTAAATCCTTTTTTTATGAGGTGTTAGAGGACATCGAGTTCAAGGATTCTTATGATTCCAACCTTGATGAGTCGACTTTGTTAGTCACACCTCTTTTCGATTCTAATAAGGATGAGTTTTTCGCCCCAGGTGACGACATTGAGCTTTTACTTCACCATGATTCGTCTACTCCTAAGATAAGCGTTGTTTCCATTCTCGAGGGGTTCACCGATGAAACGCCTCTCGAAGAGAATGATGATTTATTTGATTTGAAATCTAAAACGAATGAATGGAAGCAAATTTTATACGATGCTCCAATTGATGATTTAATGACCAAGGACAAAATTTTCGACCCGGGAGGCGATATTGATGAGATCGATGCTTTTCTTGATGTTGATATTTCTACGGATATTGAAGACGGTTATCATGATTCGGAGGGAGATATACTCTATCTTGAGAGTTTTCTTAGTAATGTACTATACTTAGTCTCCCTCCTGAGGTGTTCCTTGATCATGACCCAAGGAGTTTAAGTGATATTAATGATTTGAAGATTATGGTCAAAGTTTTCGACCCCAGGATTCATGAGAAAAAATTTTCTCCTACATATGTGAGCTTGACCTTTGAGGATCGCCATTATCTTTCCTTCACATATGTTATCCGAATTTTTCTTCCTTATTTCACCTATCCGGTGGATTCTTTTCTTCCTCTCTCCTCCGGGAGTGAGGATATCATTTTCGACCCCGACATCTCTGGTTTTCATTTTTCTTCTCTAAAGCCGGTGGTATATGAATTTCCAATGGAAGTTTGCTCTTCCACTTGTTTCATTCCTAATATTACGATGATACGGGGATAGTCAAGCTAGAGACTCGCACAAAAACAAGCGCTTCGTGGGTGGCAACCCATGCCTATCCTTAGTAGTAGTATATTAATATTTATTAATAAGTGTGATGTGAGGAGGCTCGCCTCTTCCTTTCTCGTGTTTCATGTTTTATGTCTAAGATTGTCAGGATTACGAAGACTCTCATACTCGTGGTTTTGTCCATCGTCCACTCGATCTTCAATCCTTCGCATGCTTATATATGGGAATCCTATATCCTAGATCTTTTTGATTAACGTTTATCTATTAGCATAATTAATAAATGGCTTTAGATTTACGCAGAGACCCCTTAATATTTGGATTATGCCTTGAAATTAGTATGGGAGTGACAGTCTCACATTGAGGACAATGTGTAGTTCCTTTAGTATAGGGGGGTCTATCGATTTGATTATACCTGCAGCCGTTGTTCTCTTTCTTGTTCATTATTTCTTGAACCTAAGCCCGTACTTGATGAATATTTCACGTCACTTAGCAAGCATATTAGTCATTTATATTTTTTTAGTATAATCTCATAGTTTTAATCTTAGATTTATAATTAGTATAACTTAGCGTGCTTTTTATATGCTTTTCCTTTTAGTAGATTTAGAAACCAATCCCAAAAATCTTTTGAAAACCAATTCGAAACGTGCGATCACGGACTTAGCTGATTTTCAATTCACACTTCGCCGAGGAAAAATGACCCGGGAGGTTTTTGAGACAACTTTGGTTAAAAGTTTGTTTCTAGAACCCGACGGAAAACACTTACTATACTATTATTGATTTTATCGCTACTATAACTATATATTATATTATACGTATTTAGGGTGGATGAATACAAACATCATATTGTAACACCTCTTCTCATATGGAATGACTTCATTTAGATTTGAGCTTGTTTGTGTCTTTATCCTCATTCACCTTCTGCTTCTTAAGCACTCTTCAGTTCTAACTCTTCTCCTGCTCTCTTTGAACTACCTTCCACCAAGTCTGCTCTGAAGTCAACAAATGTATTCACCCTCTTAAGCTTTGTCAAACATCTTTTGATAGAAATTAAAAGATTTGTTCTTCAAGTCACATTGTGCTTTCTTTCCTTCCATATTCTTTAAGTTAAATTACACATAATTTTTCTCTTGTTGAGCTGGGTTTCGCGTCCCGGTTCCCCCCCGTCTTGCCCCTCTTTCTCTTATTGCCACCTCCTTTCAGCAGCAAAGTGCTTGCTTTTTGTGCTCCAAGAGTTGTTGAAATAATTATGCCTTTTCATCAACAGAATCTTTCTTGCTTGAGTCTTTGAGCCAATTCATGATCAGCCTCAATCTTAGCCTGAATATCATCCATTCTTTCAGTCAAGGCAACATTGGCTTCATCCTTCTCCCTTGCAAGTCTTTCTTCTTCATCAAATTCAGCTTGTAGTTTTAAAGCAACTTCTTCATCAAGCCTGATTAGATCTTTCTTCTTCATAGGCTTCACAGGTTCTTCTATTATTATTCCTTTACCCTTGTCATGTGATTGTTTGTGAAGAAATTGTTGTCCATTTTGTTGTTGTATTTCACCTGGCTCCTTGTAAAAAAACAAATCCCTTTCACCTTGGGTTTTGAAGTTTTTAATGCTTCAAGTGCTTGAGCCAAAGTAATTTCTTCAGTAGTTATTGTAGCAGTATTAACTTGAGTAGAATCAACTGCTTCTTCAACAACATTTTCTTTTTGCCCTGTAATAAACACTTCCTCGCCATCTAAAGCATCCACATCAAACATTTATTTGTCAGCATCATCTTGAACATTAACCAGGGTAATGTCTTCATCTTCATCAATAACATTAATCTCTCTCCTGTTTGGATGCATCCTCACCCAAATCTTCATCTCTAGAGGATTCTACCCTAGCTGTAGCACCAACCTTTCTTAATCTTTCAGCCCATAAGTTCTTGACCTCTTTTTCTGTTCAAGTTTCTTGACCTCCTCTTCAAGCTAGCAATTTCATTAGCTTGAGTGGTCTTTGTCTTCTCCAAATCAAGAACCCTATTTTGTAGATTGGTACATAGTTCCATCAATTCCCTAAGTTTAAGTCTATTCCTCATTCACTTCGAAGTATGTTACCTCTTCGGTGAGGCAGTGGAATCATTAGAGATGTTTGAAGCTCATTCTCAAACCTAGTTTGTGCATATGTATCCCCTATGGTTTTTTGGCACTTGGGACCACCACCTGAAGTAGTTCCTAGGGAACTAGATTCATTAGGTGTTGCCTTGGATCGGGTCTTAGTTATGTTACCACTGTCCTGCTCTGCTTCTAAGCTAGAAGCAGTAGTGGCAGCCCTCACCAAACTATCACCCAACTCCTTATGGACAGCCTCATCTGCAACAATGTCTGTAGGACCACTAGTAACAGTAGCAATTACTCTACCAGTAGGAACTACATACCTACCAGTAGGAACTAATAAATACAAATATACCTAACAACCTAAGTCAAACTCGGCTGGGATCTATCGAGAATATGCTGGTTGATGGGTGATCTAGTCTTTTCCCTAGATTTCTTCAGAAATATCGTTATGTGCATAAACTATACTACTTTCTAAAACTATCGATCTAAATTTAACTTAAGCACAATCACATTAATTGAATAATTGTTGGGAGCGGAAAGTTGACAAGTCATAGTTATGAGTAGTGTTAGCATCTTTACCTGTACTTAGCGGTGATTTTGTTTTTACGCTTAGCTTGGGCCTAGTGAAAAATTGGGGACGATGAATTTATCCATCAGGACATCCATAGATTATTCTATGGGCGCTTCTCATTATATGATCCCATTGTTGATAAAATAAAGGAAGTCAAACATGTTAGTTAGTTGAGAAAAGAAAAAGGAAAAATCCAAAAAAAAATTTAGAGATAGCTAGTGTAAATATAAAAAATGTGAAAACGGGACTTGTCGAAGCAATTGATTCCTTAGTTCCCTTTGACGAACACTTAGCTACTTTTCGAGGTTATTAGCCAAGGGGGATCGAGATTCTTGGATTTCTCAAATGTTTACTTCATAACATTGCGTGAGGACACGGCAATATCTTAGTATGGGGAATTTTGGTATGTGCTTAATTACACATACCATTTTCCAATAAAAACGGACTTAAATGACTAAAAACGTACCAAAAATACATTGTATTTGTATGTTTTGCATTTGTATTGTGCAGGAAACGGATATTCAAGAAAAAGACAAAAACAAAGCTTAAAACGACAAAACCGAGCACGAGAATGAAAAGAGCGTGAAAAGAAGTGAAAGTCAAAGCAAAGTCAAAGTCAAAGAAAATACAACTCCAGGGACTAAAGTTTTCAATTCATCAAACTTGAATTACAAGGACTTAAAGTGCAAAGATGATATTGTATTACAAGAATAAAAAGACAAGGGCTGAAATTGCAAATTGGGTGAAGTGTAACTTTAGGGGCCAGTTATGCCAAACCTTCAAACCTGTATTATTAAGGACGAAATTTGCAATGAAGATAAGGGGCCAAAGCTGCCAACTTACCCAAAACCATTTTTTCCCGCCAAACAAAACCCAAGAACCAATCACGGGGTCTCTTCTCCCCTTTTACCCTGCAATACTCTATTTAACACATTGGGTTATTGAACATCTTCCCCCACCTCCACTTATCACCACCTCCCAATTGTAATAATTGCCAAGTTGGCAATCCCATCACTTTCCAAGCTTTTCGATGGCTGTGATTGACTCAAAAGAAGCACAAAAGAAATTGAAGGCTGTGATTTGTTTTAGAATCACCTCACACAACAAGCACACTTGGGTTTTTGTCTCTACAAAGAAACACAGAAGAAAGCAAGATGGTATGACCCAGGATGATGTTTTTTAGTATAAATAGGGCCATTGTAACCCAAGAAAGAAAAAAAATCATTTTTTCTTAGTAAAATTTTAGCTTATTTTTATGCAATTTTACTCTTCCAAGTCTTGTAACTTTAATTTTCGTCTTAATGCAAATTTGGAGTTTTTAAGTCAATTCTTGAATCTCTGTATTTCCTTTGTTAAAAGCTTTACTTAATATGTTTTAAGTCTTATAAAATCATATAAGTCATTTGTCTTAACTCAAATACTAAGAATTTAAGTAAAGTCACAAAAAAAATCCCACACTCAAATATACCACAGCTTATGGATGATAAGCCAGTTCTGGATGGGCTTATGGACTCTCACTAGCTTGTTTTATACAAGCTAGAGCTTGTAGACTCTTTGTTTAACCCTGTTTTGAGCAAGGGAGTTGTAAGTTTTTATTTTTCTTATTTGATTTTTTATGTAGAACTGCTTATTAGTGCTTATTTGTTACTTATATTTGCTTATTTATGCTTTATTACGATGTTTAGTGCTTATCTTGCTTAGTTGTTAGTTTAAAAGTGACTTGTGCAAATTTCTTAGTTAGTACTGTTAGTTTAGTTAATACTGTTAGATTGATTCAGCTTATTTAAGTGCTTATTATTGATTAAAATCTGCTTATAAGTGCCTTAATTTGTTATTTGATAATCTGTTTTTAACAAATTAGGATCAAATCAGCTTGAAATAAGAAAAAAATGACTTTTGAAAACTTTAAGGGGTGTTTGGAACAAGCAGTACTAACCCATAGTTAGTACTGCTAGTTCTCTTTTGGGATTTTAAAGCTAGCAGTACTAACTCAAAGCTAGCAGTACTAACTCCAGGTTAGTACTGGTAGTTAATACTGTTAGTACTGTTAGTTCATTTTTGGCTCTATTGTTATGAATTGGTGGCTTATTTAAGACCTTCTTAGCTTTGTTTAGAGTAGATTAAGCCCATTTTCGTTTATTGTATTTTAGTAGAGCCTTATTTTAAGCTTATTTCCTTTTCAAAAGTAATTTTTTATGAGTTTCATCAGTTTTTAGTTTTATCAGCTTATTACTTTCCATTCTAGTTTATTATAGTAGGGCTATTTATTAATGATGAGTGCTTTATGGGGACTGTTAGAATATATCTGTTTTAGCTTATTTGCTTATTTCTTATTTCATTGTGTTTTATTAAAGCCAGCAGTACTAACTCTAAGTTAGTACCACTGAGTTTCTCTTGCTTAATTTAGCTTTATTGCTTGTTGAATTTGCTTATTTAGGGTTAGTTTAGCTTATTAGATTTGTCTAGGCCTGTTCTGGCTTATTTACCTAGCTTATCTTTCTTTGCATTTGCTTATTAGGTTTAGTGCCTAACTTGCCTGTTCCATTTTCCATTAGCTTATTTGAGCTCAAGCTGCTTAGCAGTTTAGCATTTTTATTGCCTTAGGGTTTAATTTTTGATAATTTAGTTCTTTTTATAGTTCGCATTTTTACATTCCCGTCTCATTTTAGGTTTAAATCTTTAATAGCTTTCGTTGTTAGGGTTTCCTTAATTGCTTTTGCATTTTATTTAGAAAAATCAAATCTAAATCTTTGTCATTCAAACATCAATCATTAATCCGTCATTCGATTTTCCATTCAAGCCTCGTTGGGACATAACGACCCAGAAATACTCTATACTACTTCTGGTTTCATTGATTTTGTTAATTTTGATCCTTGTTATATATTTATATTAATTTATATATAAAAAGGAATAAGTTTCCGCGAGTCAGTTCATGTCAGCCACTGCACCATCATCTTCATCATCTCTTTGAGAAGTCAAATATGCTATAATCTTCCAAAGCAGGCCATATTTGGATCAATGGAAGTTCAATGCTTGTTTGTTTTTCCACCAACAGTATTAAACCTCATTTTGTGCCAGCAACATTAATAGTGAACTAACATTATTAACAATTTTACCAACAATATTAAAATTTTAGGTGTTGTTAACATTATCTTCCTTTCTTGATATTTACATTCACTATCTTTTCTTAGATTTCATCAACCTTTTTTCCATCATCCTTGAAGGTTAGGATCCTTCTCATGAGAACTCTTTGGATCTTGGTTTTTATGGTGGATCAGTAGTCCATAATGGTAGCAAAATATAATCTTTGACAGGTTCTGTCTCCTTTCTAGCTTGATCTGCATTATCACTTGCTTTTGTACCTGCAAAACCATTAGATTGTGTACCTTTTTCTGTGATTTTCTCTCTTTTGGGTTTCCCTCTAAAAGCAACATATCCTCCATCTATCTCTTCATAGTTTGAAAGATATGACATATTCCCTGTCATGTGCCTTGAACATCCACTATCAATCACTCCTTGATCCTATAAATCCATTTGTGGATTGCCCTATGAGTTAGTACTTGAAGATGAGAAAGCCATGAGTGCATAATTAGGCCCTACCTCTACCTGATTACTCTAGTCATATCTACAAAGACTATTACATGACACCAAAGCTATGGAAGTAGATGTTTCTATAGGCACACTCCCTCTTAAGCTTTCCTTGGTCTTGGTGTCTTGATTTCTTAGAGCTTTGCACTCCCTAGCAAAATTTCCCCTCTTGTGGCAGTTGTAGCACTCCACTTTGGACTTATCAAAATCAATAGTCTCATTGCCATTTATAGTAAGCTTCCTTCTTGTATTCTTCAAAAACGTTCTTGCCCTCATAGTCAACATGTCCATTTGCCATCTCAAATCCATCTCTTCCATGTCATCTGGATGGATTTGTTGCAAATCCTCATGTACAAGTTGAGGACTATCTGGTTGACTAGCAAAGAATGAACAGATAACAGCATCACTCAAGTTATCAATATTTGTAGAGTTAGCAGCATTAACTTGAGTGCTAGCAGTAGAAACTCCATGAGCAGTATTAACTGCTTGAGCAGTATTAATTGCTCCATTAGTGCTGTTAGAGTTGTAATTTGAAGAGGACACAAAAGCCATGTTCTGTGTGCTTAAACTTGAGCTAGACATCCCTTTAACTTCTTGTTCATACACCTTGAGGTTGTTATAGAGATCATCCATGCTCATTGTATCCAAATCAGCTTTATTCCTCCACATAACAGCACGTGTGTTCCACTCAGGTGACAAACTTCTTAATAACTTTTCATTAACATCTTCTTAAATCTTTTCACCCAAAAGCTCCATCTGACTCACAAGCTTTTAAAGCCTATCAAAAGTTTTATCAAGCATCTTTAAGCTTGGAGCAGTGAAGTTTTCATACCGCTGCTTTAAGAGATTCCTTTGAGTCTTTTTTGTAGCTTCATTCCCACCAAATTTCTTTTCAACAGCTTCTAGCAACTTCTTAGCATCCTTTATAGAGTTAAACTTTAACTGATGTTCATTGGGAATTCCCATCATTAAAGTACTTCTAGCTTTCACCTCTAATCTTCTCTGAGCCTTTTCTTTAGCAGTTGTAATAGGCATCTCTGTCATAACACCTTCCACAATGGTTGTTTTTGGCAAGGTTACGCCATTCTTTATGACTTCCCACAGTGCATAGCCTATCATCTGGATATATTGTTCAATCCTCATCCTCCAGATCTCATACTCACCAGGTTT
>BQNB010054954.1:0-39319 GCA_026074375.1 Tanacetum coccineum
GTAAATGGTTAGCATGACTACCTTTTTATGAGTTATGATATATAGGCCTAACAATGAGACCTAACAATACGCCTACACCATTCACTTTTTGACAAGTGTAATACACATTTTCCCTTTCATCATTTCCCACCAATCAATTATTCAAATTAACCAATCACATCTTTAGGCCTAATTTTAGGTGTAGATTTTAGGCATACAAATCATTTTTCCCTTTTTATTACTTGCTTTTGGGTTCGGGAAGTTTTACCTAAACAACCGCTTAAGAATAGACTGATTCTAATGCCCGTCTGGTCATTTTATGCAAGATATTTGAAAAATTAGGTTGCCATATTATTATAGACTTAGGCTGACTTTGGGTTAAACTGACAGAAATAAGGCTGATTTTAATTATACTCTGGTAAAATGAATTAAGGTGTTTAGAAACAGTCAGTGATTTTGATCTGTAGTGATACTAGTTGCAAGTATGTGTGTAATTCATGTGTCTACTGCTTTCATTTTATCTTTTAGTAGCTTCAGTTTGTCCTTTTTTAGCTGAGTTATGGCTATCAATTACACTAGTCGTACATATGTATCATAAAGGGTCGACACGGCTAACGCTTTAATAAACATGTCTGGGATAGTGATCAACTTTTGACACAGTCAACTAAATGGATCAGGCTCAGGTTGGTTATGTAAACCTGTTAGCCCTCCAACCTGAACCCACCAACACTACTTGACATGAATTGCCATCCCTACCAAAAATACAATGCATTAGAAAGTTTAGTCGCATTTTTCCTAAATGGAGACATAGATCGAGACATCATTTAGACCGTTGTAGGAACATCAATAAAGGGTTGTGCAAGTATGTATGTATTTTATGTGGGGAGTGCATCTTCATATTTTTTTATTTTAAACTATTTATTTGTGCACAAGACAACCTATATCCATAACCTTTTATTATACGTCAACATATGACGTCCTTGTATCCTTTTATATGTTAAGTGAGCAGATTTAAGCAAATATAACGAGCAGTTAGTGATTGACGGACTAAAAAGTAAAACTTACCCTCCACCGCGGCCCAATCGCCTTCCAGTTTTATCAAAGGCAAGTCCTATAAGGAAAATCAAAAAATTAGATCACTGGATAAAATTTGGAACACGAATTGCATGATCTTGGTTGCAAGGAATTACCAGGCAACAGGAGCAAGTCAACGGGTTCATTTGCCAGCATAACTGCAATAAATTTAATCCTTTAGATTTTCTTATTTTGTGACACTGCTTCTCTCTTTCAGAAAGCAATAATCAAATATTATACTTAAGAGTAGACCAAGGTGTCAAATTTCATTATGATCAGCTTCAAACGCATCGAAAATGTTTATGGAAAGATCGATACTAACATTCAATGATTTCAACTATCATGGGTATAAGAACATGAAGTGTTTGTAAAATAGAAAAACTTCAAATAGTCATCAAACAAGATGAAATATTCCCAAATTTTATATTCAAGAAGAGATACGAACCATCCTCACGATCATTTCCATTGGCATCAACCGGAGCGGGTTCTAAGATGTTCATGGAGTTCGCAATTAAATCATCCATGCCAGATATATTTAGCATCCTCATGTGGCAATTCTTGTCCTCCACCCGTGGAACATAAAGTCTCTTTGTGGTCTCAGTTTCACCATCTTTATTAACAAATGAATAGTAAGAACTCGAGTTGTATATCAAAATGATCAAGTGACTACAAATTAGAAACGTCAAATTCCAAATAGCTAATGCCTTCTTTATGAAACGGAGAACAAGCTCACGATCAAGTATGCCTAAGCTCATACCCCACTGTAGAGCTTCATTGATACCATTGGGTCAAAGCCCAAAGGCACTTAAACCAATTAGGTTAACATGAGATATTATGAAGCACATTTCTATTTGACCCATTTGAGATAGAACATGACTCAAAACCCTTTCATAAGTATATAGGGAGAAGCAGCCACATATACAGATTGCTAATGAGTTTTTATGTGACCAGTTGAGGTACTCAGATAAGCCTAATGATAAGACATCTTGAGGTTTTAATGTTGTTGCAGATAAGTGGTAACCAATCAAAGGACAATAATTTTTAAACCCAACGACACAGATATTGACATGAATTTACATGGTTACCCAGGAAGGCTATCCATTTCAATGCAAAACGAGTATTTACTATGTGGAGAAAAAAATCAACCAATAGAGAATACCAAGAAAAACTAATCTCCCTAAACGTAAAGTATTCTCAGGATACTTGTAGACCCCTAACATGTGGTAGTAAACTAATAGATTTTATTGTAGTTCTAGCAGATAACTCAATAACCTCCTGAACAATTACAACACATGGTGAAAATAATCAGTAGCTTACAAATTAGGATTTGTAAGGGGCTTATAATTTTACTTCAAGTAGTTGTAAGGTAGGTGGTTACATCAAGTGGAGGGGCCCAGTCAGATGCATACCCTTGACCCGAGGTGGTGCAAATTGAAGAAATGAATCCTTCAGATGAAGGCCAAAAACTGATAAGAGACATTTCATTTGAATTAGGATTAACCAAATCTCAATTAGTGCAATGATTGATTGATTGAAACTTTTCCTACAATGGACCTAAAATATCAACGAGGTTCGCAAATTACCTAATACACCTAAAACGGATCTTCCATCGTTTAGGAAAAAATCGTACGGATTTAGATAATGTTATGGCACTTCTACCACTGCTGCAAACTAGTGCAACAATCAGAACTATCAAGAAAATTGTAAAAAGTTCAACTTGGAAAACCAAAACAAGATAAAAAAACTAAATAGTGAATGTAGGTATATATAAGTGTAATGAAACATACCTTTAGTTGGATTGTTTAATATATGTCGCAACACCTTTGATGTATCAACTTCTCTCAACGCACTACAGCTTATATACGCACATAATCCCTTGCATGAATTAAACCATGGAGCTTCCAGTATCAAATTCTGAATTGCGTCATCTGTAAACAAACCAATTAGCACAATTTTACAGCCAAAAATACCAACAGGATACACTTTGACTTGTGAGTTCAAGCATATAAGCGTATAACTTTTCTAAGTATTTGTAACTGATATAGAATAAGTTACAATTTGCATACTTTTTATAGTCACTGCTTGATATAGAGCTAATGTCTTTATCAATATTTTCTCAAGATTACGTTTATAGATGGAATTTAGTAGAGTTATTTGACCTCAATGTCAAACCATGTATAGTAGTAACCATTGAGTGCAAATTTTCTTTTGGCATATATAAACATACATACAAAATAGTTACAGTATGATCTAGCATGGGCAGATAGCATATCGAAACCACATTATATTCATCTGTAAAGTTGGTAATTATACTCTAAAAGCAGGGGTGCCATAGGGCAAATTTTATCCACCACCTTTAGCACATACCCGATAACACAACTATAAAATAAAGAACTACCCACCAATAAATTTCAATAACACACCACCAAAAATATCTCTTATAGATACATTTCCTTCAATTTTTGCCTTTGTCATATTTCTTCCAAATTTATTAGGAGATGCACGCGAATGGCATACAAATTGTGCTTGTATGATGATGAGGGCACAATTGATGTTGATGGTGTTAGTAATAGAGTTCTTTTTCTTTTGTTGCTATTTGTGATGGTGTTTTTGTTCGAACAAGAGGTATAGCAGGAGGCTATTGGTTAAACTTTTTGTTAAAATTTGTTGGAACGAGAGCAGGACGGAGGAGGACGACGATGATGTTTAGAAGTGAGAAATGATGGTTTGTTATTTTATATCACATAACAACATTAAGTTAACCCAAACGACGTGACTTATAATCATAGTTGACCGGTTTTTTTTGGCCAAAACCTTAAGCGGATATCTAAAAAAACATCATACAGTAATAAGAGTGATGGTGCAGTTTAACACCGCCACCTCAGCACACACCTTGTAAGATCACTATAAATAAAATACCCTTTCTAATAGAATTCCTATAAAAAAATACCTCACCAACTCATAAAAACATACATATTCCAAGCCTCGTTTTAACCTTACCACCAAGTAACTTTAAAAAATTTATACATTTTACGTTTCTTTTTACACATACATGATTGTTTTAAAAGATGAAATCAAGTGTACGATGCTAGTATGGCCCCCCGAATACTTAATACTACTAAAAACGATGGTAAATCATCCTAAAAAACAATACTACTACTAGTTAACTAGATAAGATGGGCATAGACAGACCTACCTTGGTGAGATCGAAGTGTGGGGTCCATTAATCTAAGATCTTTCTTAACTTTAGACCTGAGCACCTTTTTCTGAGTGAATATATGTTCAAGATTATTAATGGTGGTCATGGTGGCGGATGCGGTGAAACGATGAGGAGTGTAAGAAGATGGTTGAGGGCGGCGTAGGATAAGAGGTCGAGTGAAGGATAAAGAGTGGGAGTGGGGTGATGATGCTATTGTGCTCCTCAAGTGGTGGTGGGACAGGGACACTATCATTGTCACCAACCCCTTGACTCTTCCTCCTTTGTATGACCACCAACCCATGTGAATCCACTCTTGTCCACATTTTTTTATTCCAATTTAATCCTTGGGGTCACTTAACTGGTTTTTGCCATTTTGTTTTCCAAAGATGTAAATTTGGATTTCTATAACGGGTGTCTGTTTCGAACATAAGCCCGCTTATTTTAAGACTTGAGGTTTTATGTAAGTTTATTACCTATGTTTTGAAAACCGGGTCTTTAATTGACCCGGTCGAGTCACCGGGTTACCGGTTTGACCGCCGAGTCAACCCGGTTTAAAAAAATAATAATAATAATATTTGCAATAATACAAAAAATTATGAAAAAATCCCAGATAAAAAAAGGAAAAATCTCAGGTAAAATATATAACACCAAAAAAACAGTTTAAGTACAATGGAATGTGGCTGAAGTATCACATTATCCTCAAGCCAAAAACAACTTGAACAACCACAAAGCCACGTGTGACATGTCACACCACGACCAAAACTAGCTAATTATCCAATATATACATTTACTGGGAGCTATTTGCATTTCGGGTTTTTTTTAACCCGTTTCTTCTTTTAACCCGGTATCCATCCACACTCACCACTCTCACTCTCACGGTCTCTTATGTACCAGATCCAAGAATTTAATATTAAGAAACACACTCACCACTCTCACTCTCACAGTCTCTTATGATCCAAGAATTTAATATTAAAAAACACACTCCACTTCTTCTCCACTCTACCTAAGCCTGAACACGTGTTACCAAACCCCCAACCCCTCAATGTCTTGACATACCTAAAACCTCTCAACACACACAAGTTTTCAGATCTAATAAACTCAAAATCCATACACAGAGTTGATGATAATTTAAAGATTCAAACAATAATCGCTTCTTTCAACCATAGAAACAGAGATACTGAATTGATGAAGCTGTAATTAGTTCTTTATTTCAAATGTGTACTCGATTTTTTGCTCTGTTTGTATGTCTAAGGTGTTGTATTTTTTGATTTCAGGATGAGGGAAGATTACGAAGTGGAATGGCGGCGGTGAATAGAAGAGCCAGCCTTGCGCTGTCGTCTTCACTCCGGCTACCAATAGTAAGTCTCATCATATAGGGTTTAATTATTTGATCATTAAAAATGAATTGGGGTTTATAATTAGAGTTGCTTAATTTTTCTTAAAGATTTTCAGTGTTGTTATTGTTTTTGCGTACTCAGTGTTGTTATTGTTTTTACCTACTTTTTATGTTGTAATTTCTCTTTATATTGAGATGTTACAGATGTTATATATAGAAAGTTAGTATATTAATTTAGGAATCAGTAAGTTTAGAATTAGGTGAAGGTTTACGAGTTGTTGTGGGCTATATTTGTTGTTGGTATTGTGTAACTGTGCATGTAACTATCTAAGTAACTCTATCACTTTGTCAATGAAATGCAGTTAAAAATCAAGCAACAATTTTCAGTTGCTTTGGTGATAGACAAATCATGTAGATGAACATTCAATGCCTAATTTTGGTATATAATTTTTTAATCAAAAGCCAATTTGCAACATGAAAAGAATTGTATCCCTGCATTCACGAAAACTTAAATAAATCCAGTTTGTTGCGTACGACGTCTCTGACTGTCAAATTTATATTACACAGATTGACAAGATTGTATTTCATTCCCATTTATCAAATTCGTTTCAAAACTCATGATTGTTTTGTCGATTTAGGCGTTAAGTAGGATTATCACAAGTAGTCAGAGAGAACAAAGGCGCGGAATATTGGTAAATTGACTTTTTAGAGAAATTGGAATGTATTTTATTTGTTTGTTGGTTTATACGGGTTGTGATATATGTAGTGTTTGTTGTTTAGTGGAATGGGTGGAGTTGGGAGTGTGAAGGTGTAAAATGAAGAGGAGGAGGACAAGATTGGTGTTTGTGGGCTCGATCGCGGATGTTAAGTAAGTATTGTTTCGGTATTTGTCTTGCGTTTTTTTCTGTTGACCATTCTTAAAGATAACTTACTTTTTGTTTATACTCTTAGCAGTTTATTAGAGAAGCTGCAATTACGTCGAGATACAAAATGAGCGAGAACTTAAAAGGGAGACGAGAAACCAGGTATCAACTATTCTGCTTGCCGTATGGCGCATATGCGGCTTTTATTTATGACAATTTAGCTGGCCTCGGTTTGCTAACGGCCTGCACTAGACCATAGGAGGGCATGTTATGAGTCAATTCAGAATATATTCAATCTGTAATGGCAGAAATGTTATATCAGAGTCACGAATGATGTTAGCATTTCTCACTGATCTAATACCTGCAACAAATATTAGATTTATCCGTTTATTTGAACTTTTAAAATATCATGATTATACTTTCGGCAGCATGTGAGGTATAATTGTATTACAGCATATACAAAAGTTACAATTTTTACGGCTTTTTTTTAACCTGAACCGCATGGTAAGTACGGGTCAGACGTATCGCTCGAAGGCAGTGGAGTTTGCTAACTTTTCTATGTGTCAAATAAGGGACCATAGACCATAAACCATAAACCTGATATTACAAAAAAAAGTCTATAAAGAATTCTTACACATGATTTAGAATAATGTGTTAGATTTACTTTTTGTTTTGTTTCCTGTTATCTCTTTTTGGGAAAATCCAATATTCTTACGCTATGCTCAGTTTGTGTGATATTGTTCTTATTGCTTTTTATGCTACAAACAGGACGGTGCACAGCAACATTTGTGATTTGAAACTAACGGACAGAAATAAAATATTAGAAGCAAAGGGATATCGAAAGAAGATAGCTCGTAATCCCCAAAAAAACATATTCACAGTGTCTTTGTTGCATGCTCCATGACAGATAGCCAGATAGGTAAAGTATTCTAACTATAAATTCGTCGTAGAAGTGCTAAGTAAGAACATCTATCTAATAGTTGCTTAATATATATACAGGGTGACATGATAAATGCAAACATGGACACAGAAAACATTGGCTATTTCAATCAGAAACTGAAAACAGAAAAAACATATCACATTTCGAACTTTGGGTGAACGGAGACAAAGAACTAGCAATAGACACTACATCACAAAACAAGCTTTAAATTTGGGAGCTTTGCGAAGTTTGAAGAGATCTGAGCCAATGCATTCCCAAAACACTTCTAATTTAGTTTCAGACAATCAGTTGCATTACAAAGTGACCCAAGCGACAAATCAAAAACATATCTCGTCCTCACAGGTAACGAAGAATCATGTGTTAATTACTTCTTTGACAAAGCTTTTGATTACGGTTTAATTCTTATAGACAGACTATATAGGCTGTATTAGACAAGTAGGAGACATCACCGGCGGCTGAGTTCAGGGCCTGTTCTCTTGAAGACCAACAACACCACCATATCGACAAAGACAGCTCTGTTGGTAGCTCCTCGCCGAGGGCAGACAAGCGGGTTGCAACCTTGGATGAGATAATGGCAGCCTCGAAGTCTGGTCAATGTGCCATAGTTGACATGGTGACCCGACTACCTTTGTTTTCTAAGTCAGTCCAAGCTCCCAGGTGATGGTGCCGAGGTAATTGTGATGTCTATTAGATATGGTTGGATTAATTATATAATTACGATAACAATTCAGGTTTATTAATAAAATAATTAGGAGGTTCAAACAAACTTTATCTGGCCTATTCAAGATATAAACTTTTAATTCTGCTCCTTTACTTTTCACTGAACTATGTCATTGGGTCCTTATGCGTATACTCACTCATTTGTGCAGGACGTTGAACCCGGAAACAGGCTATCTCCAAAAAAGACAAAAAGAACACGGTAAATGGCGTGATTCATAGGCAGAAAAACATGAGACTGCTGATGATCCCGGTTAAACCTCTGATGATCCATTTGATCCATGTACATGAGTTGAGGTGATTAGCGTTCCAGAAAAGAAGAAAGTCAATGGGTAACATGTTCTGATAGAAACAATGACAACATTGATGTGGAAACACATGTATGTGCGACAACACTTACCGAAAATTTCATCCAAAGAAATGTGGAAACACCTCAAGGACTATTTCACCTATGTATCTCAACCTCTTTATCCTTATGGTAAGTACCTGCTCTCTTTTTGCACGATTCTTTATTTCTGTCATCTATACGTAATGAGCAATGCCAAACATATTTCAACTTCGCGCTCTCAAATTATGTGGTCCACCGTTAGTATGGTACAAACATATATAGAAAATTTCATTGTGTTAGAATTTTTTTATAGTTTGTACTGAATTTGTATTGATGTAGGAGACAATTTGAACCCTTTAATAATGAAGTAAAATTTGGTTAGTTTAGGTTATATGTTACTGATAACTGTCAAAGTTAGTTTTAAGTTTTATTTTACTAGCTATGCTTAACGGACTACTGTCTAAAACTTAGAAGATTGGGTAACGGGTCAAAATATGTGATTTTTGTGATTAGGCCGATAGATTTACTACTTCAGCTCCGTTATCGGACATTTCAGGCCGCTCTAAAACTTAGATAAGCAATCACTCTCAAAAATTCAGTAATTGTATAATTAGTTTTAATGAGCGATTCAAAACTTGGACAAGCAATCACAATCACTCTTAAAACTCTTCATTTACGCCAATAGAACATATAAGCACTTTTAAACTTGCATTGTGATTCTTTCACATATTTGATACATTACAGTTTTGACATTATATGTTGATGATAATAGGTGCATTTTGAGACGACCGTTCCAGAGATCTAGGGTGACACAAATGGTAAAGTTGACATCTTTGTGATGGGATTGGTAGCGGAGGCAATGTATTTGGTGTTGGACAATATCTTAAATTTAAAATCCCCGACTGTAAGGTGAGCCTACTCCAATTTATTAGAAACGTTTGCACATAATGTTAGCGGTATCTGAATTGGTGCTTTTAGACACCACGTTACACAGTTTATGTGCCTGCTATCTAATCTGATGACGTCCTTATGTTTTTCTTTGAAAATTTATGGTCTCGATTGCTATTCCTGCACATATTTACTTATATATTCATATGTGAAATGTCAAATGAATTAAGTTACTGAAGATTAGTGCTTTCTGGGTAATAGCTGAAAAGAAAAAGCTTTCTCTATCTTATACCTTCCAGATCTGACAACATTACATGCCATGCAAGATTTTCTCTTATGTCAAATATCATATGTATAATTTTACAAAATGACAACCAGAATAGAAATCTGTCTGTCCAACCAGCGTTTTTGCCACATCTACTTTTTCTTTTCAGATTCTATATATTTTGTTCCACGACTTAGTGATGTTTTGCTGAATGCAGGTAAATGCGGAATAATGCACATATTACAAAGAATGTCACTTGGTCTTCCCGCCCGAAAGACGGGTGTATGCTACTCTCTTTTTTCTTTTTCGATTGTGTTTTCTATATATTGCATTGTCATATCATAATCATTCAAATGTATGTATACAAACTTATTTGTTAGTTGGAGTTGAAATAGTCAAACTTATTTGTTGGTTGGAGTATTGCTATTACTATATTTTGTACTGTTCAGTTTCTATCTATAATACTGTATTTTGTTTAAAGAGCGGAGAGGGGGTTGCAAACGCCCCGCAGCGAAGCGCAGGCAAACCCCCTTGTTACATTTACAAGAGCACCAATAGGAAAAAACCAAGGGATGAAACACAAGAGCCCTATTTTATTTTGCTTATTTTAAGACTTGAGGGTTTATATAAGTTTAATAAACTTATATAAGCCCACAAGTCTCAAAATAAGCCAAAAAATTAGGGCTTGTGAAATATAAGTCCAAATGTGCTTATGTTTCATAAGCCGAAACAAACACCCCCTTATAATTTTATTTTGAGACAACACCACCCCCTCGTCCATATTTGTCTTGGTGGATAAATAAGGACGAGTGAACCGGCGATGTAAATTTCGTTTTGCCATTACAAACCGATTTATCAATGAAGTCATATGTGATGTAGTCCCTCTTGACATTTGTCCAACCAATATATCTGGGAACGTGATGCCGTTTATTATCGTTGTGCTCAAATATATTAACTTGAGAAAGACGGGAAGAAGTATATCGTTAACAAAAGCAATGCCAAACTGCACCGCTGGGCTCGCCATAGCGGCGTTATCCGACGTATAGCCATGGCCACAACGACCGTTATTTGGCTATCTTTTTTGTTTTGTTTTGTATGTGAGTGAGATACTAAAAACTATGATTTTACATAACTATTTCATTCCATTTTTCAGCTGGGCAGTAAAGTGAAAACTTTCCGTGAGATCCTCTTTTTGCGTATGTGAATAAAACTTAGTACAACACAAACTACAACTCCCTAAATAAGTAAACAACTTTTAATGCAAAGTAAATAGAAAAAAATGTATAGAAAATGAAACAGTTTTTAAGGAATAATTGTTGAACAATGAAAATCCCGTGAGATGTTATGTCTTATTAATTCACAATTTATAGTGGTACTACATATGAAACCCTAAAAACTCTAACCCCACAAACGGGTTTAGGACTTATTTATCTTATAATGTTCATATGCAAGGGTGTGTGGGTGGGTAAATGAAAGTCTGTCAAACTGTGACTTGATGTTACTTATTGGGAAAAACAATATCGATACTACGTATAAAAGAGATTAGTATCTCACTCCTTATTAAATTTTTAAGTAATACAAATTTAAAAGCTTATTGTACAAGTCAATTAAACATTACAATCACTTATCTAAATTTTAAGTATTACATATTATATAGCTTAAGTACAAATATTTAATCCCCTCTTAAATTTAATTTTAATTAATACATGTTATAAAGCATATGTTACAAGTATACACTATTTAAAGTATTAAACACCCTAATTAATATTATTTTTAAAATACCCTCAAAATGAAAAATACATGTTATTATACATATTTTATAATCTACTAAAACACACAAAAATTCATACAATTTATTTGCTAACAAGTTGATGGTACATATGGTTTAAAAAACCCGAACCAGACCCACGAGTTTAACCGGAAACTGGAGTCGCCACCGGTTCGGCTAGCAAATAAAAACCGTCCGAAAACGAAACGGAGATAACCGGGCGGAACTGGTTTAAACGGGTTGTCGGGTCAGACTAGGATCATTTTTTATTATTCTCTGGTTGACCAGTTTAACATTTTTATTTTGATGACAGATAAACTTTAATCACAGAGTACCTGCCGTTGCAACGCACGGGTACCCTGCTAGTTGGTTAATGATATTTTAAAAAGAAAATAAAACACAATTGATTAACCCAGCCAGGTTGTATAACCGAGTCACAAGAAACCCGTCGGTTTAATCAGGTTCCAAAACTATCAAAAACCCGTTCACACCCGGTCCGGTTTTTCAACTGGTTCTCGGTTCAACCGGTTAAATCGGCCGGTCAACCCGTGTTTTAAAACATTGATTTTGATATTTGATTGCTTAGAAAAAAAGTGAATTAGGTCTATGTAAAATGCTTAGATATGAAAATGCGAAAAAGCTTCTTGTGAGTTGTGCATCTTTTTTCATATTAAAGAGAAAACAAAACCAAAAATAACGAAATAGAAATTGTCTAAAAACTAAAATATTCATTGGATATGAATGTCACAACTTTTGTCTAATGAGTTCCATATCCTAAATAGTTTTGAAGTTAACTTGATTAACCCTGTAGCTTCCTAAGATGTTCAGCTATCTCTGTTAGAAGTTTAGTTCCTTCGTCGCCTTTTTCTAATGTCATTGCAGTTTGCTTTAAGAATCCGCTCTCGGCTTCAATGGCTGCCAACTTCTCCCTCAAAAGATTCACCTCTCTTCTAAGTGTGGCATTGTCCCCATGATCACCTGTTAATAAACATTCATCATGGTTAAGTAGAGGCAACTATATGGGTGGGCTGTGAACGGCTGAACGGGTCAAAATGGGTACATTTAGTTGATCCTACATATTTTTTTCTCCATTTTTTACAAATGAATAACGCGTCAATCATTAGTACAAATATATAACTAGTCTAAAAGGTTTAGCAAATTGGCAGACCATTTGACCCATTGGATTGCCCCCTCATAATAAGTAGTTTTGTTTAGTTTACTAGTTTTACCAATGAGAGTTAAATATATAATCAAAAGCTTGAAGATTGAAGGACATAATCATAGTGTTGTATACCTGTATTATTACTATGTTCACGATGCTCGATTTTTGAAGATGAATGGACATGCTTTTCAAAATCCTTTAACATTCCAAAAAGCTGAGATCTTTCGCTTTCAAAAGTTAATGATGATTCCTCATGGTTCTCCTTTTTATTCCCATCTACATTATGATCATCCGCAACACTCTCACTATCAGATTTCTCTCCAAAAGATGATAAAGATCTCGGCTGCAACTCATCATAATATTCCTCATATTCGTCACTATCATTTTTCTTAATCTCTCCATATCGCTCTCTATAAGCATCAAGTTCAGCTTCCATAATCCTCACATCTTCCTCTTTCTTTAAAAGCAAATCCTTGAGGATTTGAATCGCTTCTTCATCATATTCCGCTTGTTCATCCATCATTCTTTGATACTGCAATGCTTCCATATGAACACCAGCTTTTTCAGCTTGTAACCGCGTAATCATAGCCATTGCGTTGTTGGCTGCAACAGTAGCAGCACTACGTTCCTCATCAAGTTCCAAATATAACGTGACAAGTGTTTTTTTATTGTCACTAACTTGTTTCTTTAGTTGTTGAAGAACTGAATAGCCGTCTGCTGATGGTTCTTCAGCAAGTTCTGTAAACAAATCCGGCTTTTCTAACGTGGTTTTCTTTGGAAGTTTATTAGATAATCTGGGACTAATTGCAACTGGTTCTGTCAAAGGAATACCAACGAATTTGTTTCCTTTGGTATAACTAGGGGTTTTGCCACCATCGTCGTTCATTTCATCAGAATATGTCAATGTTCCAGTTTTCACATCTTTAATTTCTGCAATAAGATCATTCACAATATTGCTTTATCATTTCTAGTTGCTAATATCGTTGCTACTTATGTGTATGCACAATGTTGTTGGTATTTGCAGCTTCTCTAGTAGTGATGCTTTTGTACATATGACATGGGCAAATGTAATATTCAACAACATACTTGTGCACTTATTCCATATTAGTATTGTGTCGTTGATATGTACATTTTTAGTATGCGGCATTATATTTGTTTAGTTGGAAATAAAATGAATAAAAAATTATCAAATTATTAAATGGCCAATTTTATACACTTTTAGTAGCTCTAATAACTGATATAAAAAACAGAAAAATAACTGTTTTTGAATTGACCCATACTAAAATTTTGTTCCTTTTTATTTGTTACGCAACTCGTTCATTTTGCTAAACTTGCAAATAAGAGATAACTGAATAGTGAAGAAAAAGAGTTTTAGTGAACTCACGTTTCACATTTGTGTTCGATCCGTTATCATCCTCAGGCATGTCTGGTTCATTATCAGATACAAACTTAAGCTCAGTAAACCGATTTTGTGAAGAAAATGCTCTAGGAGAAGACGTTGGTGCTAGTATAGAAGAGGCTCTAGGCGAAGAAGATGGAAACATAGACGAAAACACTCTAGGAGAAGGTGGAAAAAATGTGGACGCTCTAGGAGAAGACAATGGTGCTAATGATGAAAATGCCCTTGGAGAAGAAGTTGGAAACAAAGCTCTAGGAGATGAATTCGGGAAAAGTGAAGAGGAACGAATGTTCGATAAGCTCCTAGAATACTCTTTGGTAGGTTGCTTCGGCTTCAAAGACTCGCCACAACATGAACATAGATTTGCATCAATCACCCCATTGGGTTTATTACCATCCTTGACCTTCTTCTCGGATCTCCACAACGGTCTGTTATCATCATCTGAATCTCTGTTAGGATCAGAATCTGGCTCCTTTTCTGTTGCAAAAGAGACAAGACAAGCTTCACACATTGTTCGGATATCTGATAGTTTCCTATGGACACGACAATATGCCAAGGATGATATGTCTTTCTTGTGAGAATCACATATCGACTCATTGTAATACAAATTAGGATTCGTCCCACAAAGTGCATGATCAACCCGTGTACACAACACACACGGCGGATCTAATTCAAAGATAGCAGCAAATTTGTTGGAGATAAATGAAAGGAAGCCATCAAGGTAAAGGGATATTATTAGCATCCATTCAAGAACAGCCCAAACAACGAAATGTGGGAATATGCCTAACTCTTCCTCGACAAACATTCTGAATGTTCGTTTAGATGCCGTCATTGTACAATAAAACTCAAGAAACAAAGAGTAAATTAGATTAAGAGTGTATAAAAACTAAAGGGAATATGATACAAAAAGCAATGGAAGATTATGCAAAGAAATGAGCAAGTACTAAGATTATGATCCACTTTTTTCTCTATATATAAATAGCAAGGGAGAGAGTGGAGAGAGTGATGGTGTGTCTTTGAAGTGGTCTGTTTCCTGAACTGATGGTGTATCAACAATTTTGTATAAAACTTTCTATGTTGAAATAATAATGTTCTATAAAGTTATAAAATACAAGACAAAATGAGGTATTTGATATAGGAAATTTTACATGCCAACCACATAGTGCTATTATTGTGCTCGTATCGTTCGACTAGTTTAACAAATGAGGTATTACAGGTCAAATTACTAAGAGGGTGTGTCGAACACAATTTAAATGGTGTCAAGACATCGTGTATAGCTTAAGTTACCCACAAATAAGGAATAATATTTTTTCTCTCATAACCCAGTGATCAATGGATAGTCGTTTATCGCATGCACAAAATGCTGTCTAAATTGCACCATCCCTTTAAAAAAACTGCTTATATTAACTAAAAAATGCATATCTGTGATACAATACTGTTGAGGAATAAGTTTTCACGAGATGAAATAGATATGCAAAAGCATAAGATTAGGCAAAACTGGGCATATAGCAAGCGGTTACATTCGCTATACTAACTGTATCTGTATCATCCACCTCGTCATTAAAGACACCTTCTTCAAAGTTTGAAGTGGTTGATGGTGTATCAACAATTTTGTATAAAACTTTCTATGTTGAAATAATAATGTTCTATAAAGTTATAAAATACAAGACAAAATGAGGTATTTGATATAGGAAATTTTACATGCCAACCACATAGTGCTATTATTGTGCTCGTATCGTTCGACTAGTTTAACAAATGAGGTATTACAGGTCAAATTACTAAGAGGGTGTGTCGAACACAATTTAAATGGTGTCAAGACATCGTGTATAGCTTAAGTTACCCACAAATAAGGAATAATATTTTTTCTCTCATAACCCAGTGATCAAATGGATAGTCGTTTATCGCATGCACAAAATGCTGTCTAAATTGCACCATCCCTTTAAAAAAACTGCTTATATTAACTAAAAAATGCATATCTGTGATACAATACTGTTGAGGAATAAGTTTTCACGAGATGAAATAGATATGCAAAAGCATAAGATTAGGCAAAACTGGGCATATAGCAAGCGGTTACATTCGCTATACTAACTGTATCTGTATCATCTTTTCTACATAACTAGAATATTCTTTTTCATTGGCGACTAACTTCTTACGGTACAAGTCTATATGGTGGCAGTGAAGAACTAGAAGTCTAGTACTTTAAATTCCAGGCAGCACATTTGAAGCCATGTACGGAGACACACATCCTTGTACCTGAATCAAAAGGTTAAAATAATAAATTATAACATTGAAAATCCATACAAGGGTGAGTAAAACAAGAGGTTAGAAGACCAAAGTTGTGCAGATGCTAATTTAAAAGGTTTTCCACCCAGCTAGTGACAGCACAAGAACTTTAGAGCTGAAGACCAAAGTTGTGCAGATGCTCTTAAAACAATAGTTTGAAACTGATTATGTAATTATTGGTAGCCTTGATGCAGCAATCAGTTTACTAATGTTTGCATGTGTAGATTAGCTTTCGACTATATAGGGGTCAAATACTCTTGGATATCTAAACACATCTAAACACTATTCTTGCAGCTTGTTTATTTCAGATTATCTGATTCTGATCATTTGATATCACATCAAAACAACCAAACATAATTCGAATGAAATAATGAAAACTATACACAGATAAAGGAGAGCATCAAAATCATTGAAGGTGGCTATTTTCAGCTAATTACTTGTTACACCCAGTTGTGGTTAATCTCTAATCGGGCAAATAGGTAACATCCAAAAAATGAGAAAAAAAAGGAAATATGTTAAATGGGTAAATCTAAGAAAAAACGGGCTAAAAAGAAAGAAAAAAATAGTCAAACGGGTTGAAAGTCACCTAAAGTGTGTATAAATGCATAAAACCTCTTGAAATATTAAAATTTGAAAAAGTAGATTATCATTGAAGTAATACAACTTTTGTAATCAACTTGACACGCTGATTTCTATAGATATAAACAAGATGAGCAAAGCGAGTTTCAGGTCAATACAAGTTGCACTGCCCTGTACGAAAATTTATACCTTTTAGACCCATCACCAATCCACCCAGTATGCCACCTCTAGATATGATGATTCAAGAAATTATGTCTCATAGAATTGTCAATGAGAGATGTGTGTTTATACCTGCAGCAAGCACGTAGGAATCTGAATGAACCCTTGCAGTAAAACATCAACATCCTCCAACACACTTGGTGAAACAGGGGTAATTATGTAGAGAACCTTTCTCAAAGTGTCTATTCCTCGAACAATTCCTGAAAAGATAGATTACCATATGGTTGATTTAGAAGAAAGTTGTAATCATATCTTACTTTGACGAAATGCAAATAAATTCAACCGAAAAATGAAAACTAAGCGGTCCTTTAACATAATATAGAATTGCATACATTTAATGATGCCTGTGTTGTGCCTATCCAACATCTCCTTAATAAATTTGTCGTCATATGAGTATTAAAACTGAAAGGAACCAAGGAGGATATATGTGCACAACTGCACACACATGTACATAGGTGGAGCAGGAGGTAAGCTGCTTCCTACCTTGTGTATGCAGGCAAGAGATACAAAATGAAGATGAAACACACACACACACACACACACACTAGCAAAACGTCATATCACAAAGATACAAGTTTCTGTGCGAATATAATGAGGGGTGAGTGGATACACCCATTATATTGTAACCTAAACCTATCTTTAGAAGCAAGAGAGGGGGTTAAAACCGACGTCAATTTAGAGGAAAATACACATACACACACAATATTAAAAGTCACTGCAAACAATATTTGTCTACCAAGCGACAACATAATGTTGCAAGACATGCACTTTGGACACCTTAAGTAATCATTTTAGAGACTGCTGACCAAAATGTGTTTAGTTACCATCTATAGTTTCCAACCCGCTCTCTATGATATGTACACAAATCTGGGTAAACAAATTGAAAACAGTTGCAGCACTATGATGCCATCCAACTAGCAAGTAAATGTTAAGCCAGTGTTTGAATGTAACCTACCAAGGCCAACACATCGAGGCAGATCCCCGGCACCTTCAGAATCAACTGCCAATCCAACTATAGTTGCATTCAAGCTGTAGAAAATTTCAGCTTTTGGTACCTATTAAACAGAAATTGAGCAAAGATGATGCTTTGAGCCGTTCAGCTATGTAGATCGTAGAATTCAGTATTTCTATATCACAAAATAAGAATAATATTATACTCGCTAGAATGGTGAAAGTTGGTTGGTTAAATCCAACTTAAATCCTATGTTTCATATCGTCATATCAAAATCTAGTATACAGATGTCACAAAACGGGCAGAGGTGGGATGGGTTGAGTCAAGAGTCAAAAGCGGGTAATTTTGACATGGGCCGAAACGGTCCGGATTGACCCAAAAAAAATTTGTCCTGAACTTTTATCTTTCTTAATATTTAGCGTGTCAAATATAATTAAAAAGATTACATTATTCAAATAACAATATGATGCATTTTAGTGTCATAATGTTGGAGGTTTATGCATTGATCACACTTTGGGCAAATTTTGACCCGTTTGCTTTTAAGCAAATTTGTTTGATTAATCCTTTTGAACCGTTAAAGGTCAAAATAACCTACATTGACCCATACATATGTAAACGATCCAAATTTTGACTCTAGTGTCTTGAACTTTGTGCAAAATTATGCGTGAACAGTGGTCAAGGAACACAAGCACTTATAGATATAGCTGAAAAGCTCAATTGCTAAGTGCGTCGAAGATGTCTCCATGGAAAAGGAACATATGTAAATTGACATATATTCTTTTTAGAAAAGGCAATACATTGACATAAGTCAGAAAGTGACCTCACAGTGAAGGTGCTTAATCTTGACAGCTGACACAGAAACTTCGTAAGGAGAGTGAGCAGCCAATGCTACAGCAATGTCCCTAACTGAGCTCAAATTCATGTCACTAGAAAAGCACTGTGTGAAATATTTCACAATACTTAAATCCCTTAGATGGCGTGAATCCTTCTGTACCAATACCCTGGATAAGTAATTAAACTTTCAGCAAGTAACCTGTAATAGCTAACGAGTGACATTGTATAACAGAAATAATCAGTCAAGAAACATTACTAGAGGTGGCAATACGCGAATTCCGTAACAGGTCAAAAAGGGTTCGAGTTGTAATGGGTCACTTAGTTCTTGGTATAACCAGCAGGGAGGGTTGACACACAAACACTTATACTCCACATTTTAAAAATCTCAATAGATCACTAATGTGTTGATTATGATTACAAAAACAATTATTCTAGCAACAATTATATGAATCTTTGAATAAGAAGACGTATTTGGGCGACTTTTAAACTGTTTGACCCGTTCCCCTTTTAGCTATTTTTTATATACCTGTTTGACATAGACACAACCCGAATCAACCCATTCATAAGTAAACGGATAAAATTTCCACCTCTACACAATACCACATACATGCATATATGGGGATCCCTAGGTTCTAGGATTCAATTCACAGAAACCTAAAGTAGCCAAATCAGCAACGAGAAAAGCTGGATAGCTGGCAAATGATGCATGCATACCAACAATAATGCACCTTTATTTCGCAATTTTTAAGATTATATTTGTTTCTAGATCACATACGAAAAGGGCCTTATAATTGGAACACGTGTAGTACATGGTCATAAAAGGAAATAAACAGCTTACAGAAACTTACGATCGATTTAAGGAGTCCTGCCGGGCCGAATTGATTTCAATTAGGGTTGCTGCCCCAGCATCTCCATCTTGAGACCAAAATGCTCCAGAAGGTAAGTTCTTCCTTTTAGCAGAGATACATATATTAACCACGTGACTAGGAGCAATATGCTTCAACATATCCACTAGTACGTCATATCCAATACCTGCCACCCGAGTCACAAGTTTGTTACATCCCAACCAAATTATGCAGCTTATTCACATTCTTAGAAAAGGATGATAATCATTTAACGCATACCTTTCACCCAGCCAGGAGTGTTGACAATTAGGGGTACCCCACTGTTGCTGGGAGATGCACTGGTTGAGGATTGGTGATAGTGTTTATGATAGTGATCATACAGGGAACATATACATGTCAAATAGATCTGCGGATCTCTTTTGCAAGAAACGTCACCAAAAAAGAAGCATCTGGAGAAATTTGGCACAAAGAATAAAAGAACTTAAGCTTGGTGATGCGTTTAAAGGTTATTTTTTACAGTTTATGACACAGCAATGAATCCAAACGAATGTTAAAAAGTATATATACAAACTGTTACAACAATAATAGTAAAAAAAACTCTTAAAAAAAGGATATTAATCACATCGCTTAACACTGATAAACCATAGATATTCACTGAATAGGTATTAAATTATACTGTATATGTTTTTATAAAAGTCAGTTCTACATCAGTTTTGCAAGTCACAACTCACAAGTATACATATCAGAAGAGTATGTCACAAGGCTTATTTGGTTAATAAATTACAGCCGTGACGTTGCAAATCATATAACACGACAGTGAGTCTAGGGGTGAAAACGACAACTTATAGTCAAGAACCATACATTTTGCAAATTAATGAATTACTCTGAGACGTTTTATGTAGATGAAAATCATTGCAAAAAGTTTCTACGTGTAACAAAAGCGTAAACTTGAGAGAATAGAAATTACCTTTCTGGCAAAACTTGTGAATCTGTAACGAAACAAACATTCATAAAGCAGAAAACAGTGTCAGCATCCATAATGAACTGAAGGTAGAATTTAAGAAAGTAGAAACAGTTATGTTATGAAGGTACTTTAGGAATTTACCGATATTGGTTTCTCTGTCAACTATAGTAAGTGAAAGACAACCAGGAGGAGAAAACTCGGGCTGTCCAACATCAGTATCTAAAAAGGCAACTCTCTTGTGCCTGAAAAAAAACTTCATAAGCTCAGAATCTTTGCCCCTCTACCAAAAATTTAAAGACGATGTAACTTTATCCAAATTAGACACCAAAATGCTGAAAAGTTAACACGGTGAGGAATACCAACATCAAAGAAAAGACAAATTTAATAAGTAACAGTGTCAGAAAAAGGAAGTTTAGCATTATATCTGAAAGCAAATAGAAAGAATGACCAAGAAATTCATATCAAGAAAATTGTATGTCTCAAGTCTTTGAGCACGTTTGAATATTATAGGATGTAACGGGCTACCCAAAACTCTAAAATATTATATTATGTCAAGGAGCATCAGATATACCGCAGGAGGAGGAATTCGATATCAACAAAAACTCGACAGAAATGCGATTAATTAGAATGAAACCACAAACTTAATCCACATTAAGTCTAGGCAAATGATAAACATAATAAAAAAATAAGCATACACCTGATTTACCAGTACAAAAAAAGGCAATAACAACATATAAACCACAAACATTAGGCTCTTGATAAAGTCCTGTAGAGATCATCACTCATCATTATCCTTAAGAAAGTACCTGCGAATCCTAAACAATTTCACTTGTGTCAACTTACATATCACTATACCCAGTGACGGAACCAGAAAAATGGCATGTGGGGGGCAAAAAAAAATTTTTTTTGACAATAACAACAAAATGTTGAAGAAAAATTGTGCTCGAAAAGATATATCGAGTATTATTACTTAGAGATGAAAGATTTATAAGGTTTTAAAGTGTTAAATGTTATGTTTTAGTATGTGAGTGGGGGGAAATTTGAGATTTGAGTGGGGGGCACAGTCGAAAAAAGGTCAAAATTTAAAAAAAATTACACTAAATTCTCAAATTTTTCGACGAGCATGGGGGCACTTGCCCCCCATTTTCATACTCTACTTTTTTACCCCGAGATCCGAGATCTCGACGAGATCTCGCCGAGATCTCGCCGAGATTAACTGCATAGATTACATGACGTCAACTTCCATTTACTAATCTGCTTATTTTATAAGCAGTTTTCGGTAAGCAGGTTGGGACCGAAGTTATTGTTAAGCTACTTATGTACTACTAAACCATAACCAAGAAAAGTAGGCAATCCCAAACAACCCCTAATTGCACAAAACAAAAATAACCCAATTTGACTAAGTATCTCTTATTTCGCTTTATTTTAACCACACGCAGTTTTACGCCCTCCAAACTACTTCTCTTTATCTGTATATTTCCAGGGAAAATAAGCAGTTTTTGACAAGGGAGCATCTTATTCCAAAATGGTTATATGATAAGCATAAAAAACAAGAATCTTAAACACCCTTTAACAAAATGTATAAAAAAACATATACTAACAAAAAGTACCTAGTAAGGAGAAGATGAAGGAGATGACGAGAAAAAGTAGACTTGCCACTGTTTTTGGGCCCACATATTAAAACTGTCGGAGTGTTTGTTTCACCACCAGAAGCTACTGTGTCGGCTGCTTCCGACCAGTCTTGTGGTATGTATGTTGTTGTTGTTGTTTCTGTCTCTTCAAACTCCATTGACGACATGTTCTTTGGTTTCCTGGTACTTGTGTGTTTTGGAGGTATGTGGTCTGGTTTTGTGTTTTTGTGTTATGTTGTTTGATTGGCCATTGGGCTGCATTGTCTCTACTTCTATTTTACATTTTCTTTCACTAAGCCCACTCAAATGTTCCTAGGTTTTTAAACCGCGAAAAAACAAAGTTTAAAATTCTATCTTTTTGCTATGGATTAACAGGAAGCACAGTTATAAACTAGCAACTAGCTAGATTTATTGAATCTTTCACGTTAAACCGGTGAATAAGGAGGATATAACGATAATGGTGTAGTGTCTTGTTTCATCTCTTACACCTTATAATCAGGGTCGGTTTTGAGTTTTCGAATGCCGGGCTCATGTTTAAAGGTTTCTTTTTTTGGCTATACGGGTTTTTTTTAATATAATTTTATGGGAACATGGAGTTTTTTTATTGTATTCTATGTGGGTTTATTTTTTCGGTCTCATGTTTAATAGTGCGGGTTAATTTTTGCGTTAAAATTTTATTTTTATTCTTTTCTATTTTTTATTTGTGCGGGTTTATTTTTCCGTCTCAATTGTTTAAATAGTTTGTTTTTTTATATATGGGGCTTATGTGTTGGGCCTCATTGTCGCGGGTATTTCTTTTTTATCCTTAATATAAGTCAATATTTTTGTAATTTTTTTTTCTATTTTGTGCCGAGCGGTTTTTTTTACATTGCCTAAAAAAAAAAAGCCAAATGGGTTGGCCCAAATTGGGAGCCCAAAGGGCCGAGCACTGTAGCGTGTGGAACAAAACTACGTCGTTTTATTCTACGCGAGGCATTATTATTTTTATTTTTTTTATTTTGTGCGGTTTTATTTTTTCGGCCTCATGTTTAATAGTTTGTTTTTTTTCTTATATGGGCTTATGTGTGGGGCTTATGTTTAAAGGTTTCTTTTTTTGGCTATACGGAGTTTTTTTTTAATATAATTTTATGGGAACATGGGCTTTAAATGAGAATCGCGCGTTACTGCAGGGCGTTTTTTTATTGTATTTTGTGCGGGTTTATTTTTTCGGTCTCATGTTTAATAGTGCGGGTTAATTTTTGCGTTAAAATTTTATTTTTATTCTTTTCTATTTTTTATTTGTGCGGGTTTATTTTTTCGGTCTCATGTTTAATAGTTTGTTTTTTTTATATGGGCTTATGTGTTGGGCCTCATGTCGCGAGTATTTTTTTATCTGAATAAGTCAATATTTTTGTAGTTTTTTATTTTATTTTATGCCGAGCGGTTTTTTTTACATTGCCTACAAAAAAAATTGCCAAATGGGCCGGCCCAAATTGGGAGCCCAATGGGCCGGGTACTGTAGCGGAGCTGCCAAAACGGCAGCGTTTTAACCTTAATATAGTATATATATATAATTTGGGTTTAGATTTTAATGTGATGTAGGAGAGAGAAAATTATTAATAATATTAAAAATGTATTTATTTAATAAATGAATTGGATTAAAATATTATTTTTTGAAAATAAAATTAAAGAGAAAATGAAGAAACACGAGACTACCAAAATTGATGAGATATAAAATAATATTTAAATGGTATCATTTTTTAAAAGTCACCAATGGGGTCTTTTTGGGCTCATAACCATGTGTTAGACTTAAAAAAAACCAAACAAATGAATTGAGATTTCTTTCAACCCAAAGCTGTTAAAACCCTCACACCAAACGACACCAAAGTTTAAAATTCTAACTTTTTGCTATGGATTAACAGGAAGCAACAGTTATAAACTAGCAACTAGCTAGATTTATTGAATCTTTCACGTTAAACCGGTGAATAAGGATGATATAACGATAATGGTGTAGTGTCTTGTTTCATCTCTTACACCTTATAATCAGGGTCGGTTTTGAGTTTTCGAATGCCCTGAATGAGATGATAAAACAATGCCCTTATTAAATTTTTGTTACAAACGACACGATATCTTTTAGAGGTTTGACCTATAAACAAAGCTCGTGTATTAACTTCAAAGTTTCTTAGACAACTATCTAGTTTAATTTACTTTTTAGGTTGGCTCAAGTGCACTATATGTTTATAACATAAAAAGTTAAATAATAAAATTTGAATTAATTTGTGCCAGATTTGAAATTTTTATTTGATTAAAATTTTAAAAAAGCAGTTACAGTTAATAGTAAATATGTATATTTCTATCCTTTATGGTCGTGGATTTTTCCCTACACCGACTTCGGACTATCTGTAGAATACAAGTAATCTTTGATATATGAACCAAGAACTAGAGAGATAAGGTGGGAGGAATGGTGTATTTTCTAGTGAGAGAAAGTAGAGAACATGAAATGCATTAAGTGAAATGAAACATACAACCAACCAACCAACCAACTAACCAACCTCTCCAAGGCATGGAGAGGTGTATTTATAGTCCAAGAGTGGCCGGCCATGGGCCTTGTAAGGCTTTCCATGGGTCTTTGGGCCATATTAGCTTATAAACTAAATATTGACTAACTACGGGCTTTGACTAGTTAATATTGGAAGTGACAGAGACTTTTCTTGTTCCTAACAATCTCCCCCTAAGGGAGGTCACTCCAATTTACAAACATTCAATCCTAGCATACTATGCTTCGACTTTAGTCTTGTGCCCATAGTCTTTAACTTCAATCATTAACTTGTGATTTGATGTAGTGATCATAGACTTTAGGTCTTGAGCTTGTTCCTTATCTTGTCTTGAATGTGATCTTTGAACATTTTGAGATCATCAACCAAGCATAATCTCGTTTCGTCATCTTGTAAACTTTGTCATCTTGTGAACTTGTGACTTCTGGATCGACATGCGCATACCTTTCTTGATTTGTTGACTTGAAAAGCTTTAATGTTGCATCTTTCTTGAAATTCTTTAACTTTAACACTTCGTCACTTCGAGAAAGACGTTCGGTATCAGAGTGACGGAAACTTCTTTGAAATTCTTTGACTTTAATACTTTGTCACTTCAAGAAAGACGTACGGTATCAGAGTAGCGAAAGTCTTGAAACATGTACTTGAGCTTTCATGATGTCTTTATGTTTGTCGGTCGGGTATGAGCATGTGGTTATGAATCTTGTGAGTCAGCTGGAATTAGGTACCTTCACCTCCATCTTTAAGTATCTTGCATTAAAACAGTTAGCAATAAAGAGGGGGGACGAATATGGCTTTGTCATTCGCCCGTGTTTGGTTGGAGTAACCTTCGAATCCGTGAGGATCGACCTGTGATCAGGTAGATTCAATTTAAGAAGAATCTCCTTGACAGGATTTCCAGCTGAAGTATCGAATCTTTCTAACACATGTGTATCAGATTCATCAAACTCAGCATGTTCTCATTATCGGAACGTCTCAAAGCAGACAACACGATAAGAGTGAACCAGTGATTACTCATCACAGCTGATTGAAAAAAAAAATTGCTTTGAAAATCAAATTGACGTATCACTTTGTAAAGCTGGGTTTGTGTGACACATTGAGAGTGTTAATACCTTTCAAAATTTCATCAAACCAAATCGTCAATATCAAAACCCTGAACAAGTTTGCTTCTTAAATAATCGCACTCAATCGTTTCTTTCCAGTTGATCACAATTTGATTCATATAGATATACGCACAAGTCGAACCTACCATGAGCTTGTTTTGATTGTTGACTCAAGCAGATTTCCAACTTCACTGTGAATTAATATCACTCGGATGTTCTGGACAAAATCACAAGATAATAGGTAGGGAACTCATAGTATATTTCTCGTATACCACATTGTATGAGATAGCAAGCATAGTTGGGACAAGTGTCCTAATGAGATTTATGGATGATCTCTTTTGGCTCTAGACTCAATAGTGCACTTTGATTTTAGTGATCGGAGGCTAGAGCGGACTGCCACCTTTTCAATATCAACTAACTCGGAGTGAGAAAGTCGATAGAAATGCATGTAATCTCCGTGAGAAATGAAACAAGAGTCTGTTGAGAGACCTTGAGTGGCTAGGGAGGGTTGTGCTTAGCGTCACTGGGTCCATGATTGTCTTCAATGTCAGACAACACCTTAGTGTTTCCGACAGTTTATGTATTGACCCGGTTTCTGCCTAAGTGTATGGAGGGCTTCTTTCTTTTCACCCTTTATCATTACATTTTAGCGCTTACCAAGAGTTCATAACTAACACCTTGTTGGGTTTATTCCAGTGCTAGCTCCATCTCAGTCAATTTGTCACGATGATTCTTACTTTTTCTCCTTTTGTATCATACCTAAGGACTTCTACACTAACTAGTGGATATCCCTGGGTAGATCCCTCTGGTTCTGGCTGGATCATGGGATTTGAGTACCTAAGCCTAACCGCCTTATAACTCCATAAATTTAAGTACATGGTCGGTCTTTTGGGTATTTCATCACAATCCTTCCAAAATCATTGAAAAATTTCAATCAAAGTGTTTGATATAAATATCAAAAGATTTACACTTTGAGAGTTTTTCATTATCACTAAAAGCTCCCCCTTAACATGTGCATCGTAATCGTAGTACATGCTAAGTGTGGAGTGCATTGAGTCCATTTTATATGATCACATTTCAATACAAATTAGGTTCAGTTTAATCACATTTTCTCCCCTTATCCAAAATGTTAATCCCTTGATGTTTTGGATATCAATTGATAAAACGTGCGGGGACAAAATGTTACATAATATCGAACAAGAACATTTTAATGCTCCCCCTCAATTTTTGAGGGTTTATAAGACAGTGTTGAGTACAATAATTTGAAATTTTTTGAATTTACTAAGAAATTCTTGAAAATTTTATACTCGAGCACTCCTTAATGTCACCTTAATATCTACACTACATATATACAAATTTCACAAGTTAATTATTATGTACAAGGTTTGACCTGATTATGATGAGGACATCATATGATACATCATATGGTCCTTTGCAGCAGTCGCAAGTCACCCTCGTACGGTCTCCCACCAACAAATTTTTCCAAACTTCTCATTATCCTCCTTGACTTGAGCTGTTTGTCGATCGCCTGGATCATAGCTTTTGCTCGTTCCCTATCACTCTGTCTCCATATTGTCTTTGGTAGATATTCCATCCTAATCCCTTTCAGACGATCATTAAGAGCAGTTCGAACATCATCGAGTGTACCGTCACTAAACTTGTGGAGTTCATCAATACGCATCAACTTGTTCTTCTTGTCTTTGTTCTGATAGATGAAGCCTCTGGGATTGTAATATGCTATGTAGGCATCGCTGCGTTTGAGATCAGATCTGTACGTATCTGGCTTTGTGATGTTGAGATTCTTTTGGTAACTTTCGACACCTAACTAAAGATCTTCAACACGCCTTTGGATGACGATACTTCTTGTAAACATTCTTAGAGAGACACCAAAAGCGAGACGGTCTTCAACATTGAGATTTGTCAGCTTGCATTGAACAAGAAGAATCAGCATGTCTTCGATATCTTGAAGGCGAAGGCGTTTAAAGTCTCCTTCCTTGAATGTATATAGCTTGTCATCATCTCTACGAATGGTGATCCAATCCAAATGTTTGTTGATGTGCCATTCGACAATTTGAAGCTTTGTGACAGCAATGATTCTACGTTTGGAGTAAACATCACGAGCAGATTACCTGTTAGCAGCAAATCCATAGAATTGTTGACGTTTGCGTCTCCAGTGAGAAATTCCTCATGGTGCATGCTTGTCGTAGTTGACCGGCACTTCACTCCAGATTGTGTTGGGGACCAAATCTTCAATCCATTTGATATGACCATAATCTACAGCCTTGGTCTTTGTGGCGGAAGTTGCATAAGTACGGCTGGAGACACCACCAGATAGATACGCAAGTTCGTTGTTGAAGTGATCAAATGGAATGACTTGATGACCGCGAGAGTTAGGTATCAATGGTAGTGGCTTTCGCATATCATGAGGATATTGCTGACCTTCAAGGTTGTGACAATCTAGTTGATCCGTGGTTGCCTTGTAGACTTCTTCAAAGAAGTATTCTAGCTCAACCAAACTTTTGCATTTACCTTTCACCAGCTCAAATGTTAGACCAGCTAATAATTCAGGTGTTAGAGTATCAAATTTGATCCGATTCATCATAAATGCTGAGAAGTCTAGTGGAGTATCCATAAGCTCATTAAATGATTCACGAGGGCCTTCTTCCCGAGCTAGATTGCTTAACCAAAGTTGTACTGGTTCATGAACAGCAGGTAAAGTCTTGTTCCAATCACGATCGGGAGTAGGAGGCTTGGCTGGTTTTTGAAACCAATCAGGATGTTGAGATGTCTCTTCATCAAATTGTTCTTCAGTAGCTCCTATATCAAATTCTTGATGTGTGGGTTCTTCCAAATCCTTGTCGGTGTGCATTGGCTCCTCTGTATGAGCAGACTCGCCAGCAAACTTGTGTTGAGATTTGGACCTATCAGTTGACTTGCCAGTTGTCTTAGATGTCTTTTCCTTTAGAGCACTAGCTGACTCTGGTTCTTTTCCCGCTTGTCTTCTCTTGGACCCCCGGTTTGATATCCATCGGAGGGTTCTTCGTCTTTATCCTCATCATCTCTGCGTATTTTAAACGAGACAATATCTCCATAAGTGTCAAGAATGAGCTTGTCACTTTCGTATGCTTCAACCAATGCCTTGTAGAGATTCTTTTGTTCATCAGATCTGTGGATTGACTTATTGCTCTCCATCTTGTCTATGAGAATCTTCTTAAGTTCTAATTCAGATAGGTTGGCGGCTACAACATGAGATGTCTTAGATTCAGTGGATGAACGAGTCATAACCTCAGCTTCGAGTTGTTCATTTACCGTCTTCTCAATTCTTGGCAAAATCTTGGAGACTTGTGCCTTAACTTGTTGTTTGACTTGGTCCTTGATTATTTTCTTTATGTTGTCATCAAGTGAATTGAGGAAGGCTTCATTTTCGGCTAGAGCTTCATCTCTGAGTTTGTCTGATTGTAACTGAACAACAGTTTTGACGGCTTCATGCATCTTGTTGGCAAGGTATGCATCAACAATGCCGGGAATGGAAGAAACTGCTTCAGCAAATTGGTTCGTTTGTTTGAACTCAGAGAAGTCGGTTTCCAAAGTTTTAAGTCTATGGTCAAACCCGAATAAAGAGCCAAAGTTTGGAAGATCTTGCAGGGAGGAGCTTGGAACAGTTGTTGGTGTGGGAACTGGTGTTTGTTGCATATGTGTGATGAGAGGAGTGGGTGGTGGAGGAAGAGTTGTTGCAGACACAAGAGGTGGCTCAGCAATAGTGGTGACCGAAACATCTACAAGTGAGGTTGCCTCAGATTGAAGAATACTATTGAATGCAATCTTAACCCATCTGATGGGCCGGGAAAGCCCAATAGTATAATATTGAAGACTGTGAAGACCAAATGGGCCATCAATCAATTACAACAGCCCATTTGTGTGCAATTGACAAAGACTGTGAAGACTTTGAAGGCCCAATCCTAGCCCAGTTACAGCCAATAGCCAAGCCCAACAAACCCAAACCCAAACCCAAGCCCAATAGGCCCAACACAAACCCAAGCCCAGGATTTCTCCGACCATGTAGTATCCACTAGGGTCACAAGAAATCACAAACCGAATTTCTTTAAAGACTCAACGGGCTGTATTTTTGACTGGTTAATAAAGATGCCTCTAGGATTTTTCAAAATCTGTAATCCTCAGAAAAATGAGATTTTTCCCATCATTGACATCTTAAATTTTGAACACATGATTTTAGCAAATCGGTCACAAAGTTCAAGTGTAGATGCAACAAAGATAATATCATTGACATATACTTGTACCAAAAGTAATTCCTTGCCTTCCTTATGGATGAACAGAGTAGGATCCACTGAGCCTTTGGAGAAGTCTTGAGATATCAGAAACGAAGACAACATGTCATACCACATGCGTGGAGCTTGTTTTAACCCATAAAGAGCTTTCTTTAGCTGTACAACGGATTAAATTACTAGATCCCCAATACCGGTCTGTGTCTGGGCTAACATAAACCACTTCTCGTAAATTACCATTCAGAAATGCAGTCTTGACATCCATACTGGTAGACGAGACCATGTTTCATGTGAGCCGGCAAATGCAAAAAAATCTTATAAAGCCCTCTAAATAATCTTGCAACCGAGCACAAGACGTTTTTTCAAAATTAAAATTCACTCTTCTTGACGGTAAGCCCATGAGCCACTAATCAGCCTTGTTCATTTAGAATACCGTCCCCGTATCATCTAGCTTTACTTTTGTAGATCCACTTCAAAGTAATAACCATAAACTTATCTGCCAGGTAGAGCCCCCGTACTTCTAGGCCGTTTAAACACATTGAGCTCTTCTTTGCATTGCTTCGATCCACAGGATTGAGTCAAATCAGCTTTAATACGTCTTGAGGGTTCAATAGCAGTGAAGGAAAGCATCGAAGATAGTAACAGAAGAGAGCTTGCTCATGTAACTGCAAACTGAGCCAGTGGAAACTAGTCTAGGGGTGGGGGCTAGGTCAAGTCACCGTATTATTATTCAAGTTGGGTGATCCTTAGTCCAATTGCTATTTGTTCAAGAATTTGGTGAACAGGATAGCACCATGTATGATTAGAATACCGACGAATGAATGATCAGAAGGGATTTCTGAGATTGGGGATACAAAGTACTGATCATTGACCCAAAGTGAACTTCAATATCAAGATTGTCTCTCAACATCGTTAGGAATGATGAGTGATGAGTGTGGGTGTTGTTTGAGAGTTACTTGGTGATGGTGCATCTTGGTCAACTATTATTGAGAAAGGTGATCCGGTTGATACAGCGGGAACTGGAGCAACTACTTCATCAATTGGAGCAATGACTTCAGGGTCTGGGAGATCAACACTTGGTAGAGGAGTAAGTAATTCATCAAACATCGGTTGAAACAATATATACCATTTAGTTCTTGAGGGTGGTACAAGCAGTGTTGAAGGGGGAGGGTTTGGTATGAGTCCTAAACTGATTATTGCAGTAGTCATTTCATGAAGTGCGGGTCCTGAACTGCTGTGTTCAGAAGCCATCGAAGTCAGCTCATCAAAGTCTTCATGAATTGTTTCAATGATTCATCTGGTACGTCGGTTGTAAATACAAAATGCTTTCTTTGTGGGTGCATAACCAATGAAACTACCAATATCAGCTTTTGGTTGTAACTTACCCAAGTTTTCACTATCATTTATCGGATAGCAAAGTGCACCAAATACATGGAAAAATGATAAGTCAGGAGGTTTGTAATGTAAAAGCTCATATGGTGTTTTGCCGTGTCTAAGACGTATGATGGAACAATTTTGGGTGTAACATGCTAGATCAACTAACTGCTTCGTTCTTGCCCATAGGAAATAACGAAGCTTTTTGCGGGGTAAATCAAACATTGTGAGGCATCTTCAATTACGTATGATTACTTCTTTCATCACGACACCATTTTCTGTAAAGAGCGAGCAACATATGATTCACACAATGAGAGATGCCAATCCTTCTCAAATATTCACGCAAAGTTTATTAACAAAAATTCATGTTCCATAGCTGTTCTGATTCTTTGGGACATCACTGTAATGCCGCACTTGGAACATCTTTAGAAACCTGATTATTGAAATCTGAAGTCTTCATCTATTGACCTTAAGAACTTAACCCATGAACGAGAGTAATCATCAACAATGTACTGAGGATGTTACTTCTTTCCTATAACACTTCGACACACAATTAATCATAAAGATCATGTGCATAGAGATAACAGTTTCTCTTGGTTGGTGGCTCAGATTTAAAGTTTATGGGTTTCTTCTTTCTTTTTTGCCCATTGTGACAAGCAAGAACACAATATGATCCTTTTCCAAATTTAAGCTTAGGGAAACTCTGAACAAGACCGTGTCAGCTAAAAGGTTGATTGCAACACCAAAGTTCAGATGGGACAGAGAGCGTCGGTGCCCAACCAGACGTAGTCATTTGAGGCCTTTGACAAGAGACATATAGGAGAGGATGCCATCATATCTCCAAGAGACAGAGTATAAGGATTGTTGCCTCGAGATCCAGTCAATAAATCAACACCTTCTAAATTATGAATGAAGCAGGTGTGTTGACGAAAAGAAACTTTATGGTTCGAAATCAACAGGTAAAATTTCCCTAACGGGAGAATAAGTTTGTTCCAATCCTTCCACTTAGTAAACTCTTGATATCGTAACATTCCATATATGATAATCACCATATCCCAATATCTTTGACACGTGATCATTTCTAAATTTGACTGTACCCAAAAACTTATTGACGAAATTAGTGAGCTGAGAGTGATCTCCGATCATATGCTTGGGAGCACAGCCGAATTCCAGAAATACCTAGAGAACAATTTGAGACGACCCTGCCTTCATATCAAGAGAGGAAGATGGAACATCAGAAACTATGGATCCCCAAGAATTAATTTGTTCCTATTTTTTGAAACAGAAACAGATTAAGAACCTTAGATTTTGCTAACAGGAAATATTAGTTTAGATTTTCCTAGGTTTTCCTTGAGTAAACCAATGTTACAACCAGGTTTAAGGGTTTCAATTTCTAAGACAGTTGTTTTCTAAGGGGTACTTCAGTAGTTGTGGTAATCCTAGTTAAAGGGCACGCATTTCCTACTATAGTGAAGGTTCGACCAGTAGGTCTCCAGATGTATCCAATATTTGAAAACACCTTTCCTGTTGGTTTCCAAACTTTTCTCTTTGAACTTTGTTAACTAAATTTAAATAGAATTTTTTACGAGAGGCATTCCACATTATTGATAAAATCAAGAACACATAAATCATGATTTGAATCATAAGCCATGCAACCATTACACTTAACACATTTAAGTTCAGAATTCGCATTAAGCTTTGAATGTTGCACATGAGCAGTTCCTTAAATTGAACAACACAATCTTAATTTTTCAAACTAAAGATTTAACTTTCCAAGGGTGGGTATTCTACTTTATTCTATCTGAAGTACTTACTTTGGATGTATTCCTGAACTTATCTTTCTTTGTATTGCCTGAAGGCTGTGATCCGCTAGCACTAGTAGACGGTTTTACTCCTGTAGAAGACAACATAGGTTTGTTAGAAACTAGGTTTGATGTAGAGGATGCTTATTGAGTGTATTTTCCTGAGGCTGAGACGGGCTTAGTGAAATCTACTAACGCTTTTTTGCCCTTTTCTTTGGGGTCTCAGCCACTCAATTATACTATTAGCATTGATTAATACTGCAGGGCAATTTTACTGATGTTTGTTCGCAACTCCTTGAACTAGTTAGCATACCTACAAGCCATATTCTAGGGATAGATCAATGGATTATTTTGATTTGAACATGCTCAACTATATCCCTAATAGAAGTACTTCTTACTTGATTGTGCTTAATATAAGTAGAGTGAGTTGTCTGTTTATTCAACAATTTAGGGGTTATTGGTTCCACATCAATCTTAAGCATTTCTGGATCACTAGGGTGTTTTACGACGTCATTATCAACTAGAGCTGTAATTACCAAAAACTTTTTCCTGAAACTAGCATTTAAATTATAAAATTTCTAACAGGCTTTAGATTTGACCCTTGATTAATTAAATCATCACATTGTTCTTTTGATCGAATACATGCTGGTTTTTAATTGAGTCAAAAGTTACTGTAAAGGTCTGTTTAAAAATGCTCCATTTTTCAGCAATAAGCTTTGTCACCCTATGATCCAATTCAATATTTATGGTTTCAATCTCTTACAAGCCCTTTCTAATCTTATCCTTATTCTGTTTTCCACATAGAGATTTAATTCTCTCTTTTAACTTCTTTATGACCGTGTCCTTTTCTTGTGACTGAGCTTTTAATTCATTTAATTCAAACAATTGATCAAAACTTGGAGCACTTTGATTTGAAACAGAATTGTCCCTTTGAAAAATTTCCTGAATTATGTAGAATACAACTTCTAAAGAGATGCCAATGTTTTTCAAGAGTGGTAAAACTTTTGAACAGTTTATCATAAATCTCTTTTTCAATGAAATCTTTCTTGTTGAGAAGCCCAGTCTCAAGTTTCAGACACTTTTCACATTCATGCACATTCACAGAAGCAATATTCACAGACGAATTCACAAGTATGTTCACAATATCTTTGCTTATTACTTATTCCAAGAGTCGTTCATTTTCGTTCAAAACTTGATTCATTTTAACTTCAAATGTTTTTTGGACGTCCTAAACGAATGTTGTTCCACAGCCTGTTCCATTTAATAAAATACATATTAAACTATTCAGAAAGTTCATCAACCAAATATTAGATTGAATGTTTTTTACATAAGGTCCTGTCAGAACTTTTACAAAATAGAATATTTTCATCCCTAAAACAAGCTTTTGTATGTTCGGACCCCCACGAACCCTCATTGATAGTTGTGGGTATGGTTCTTTCTTTGACAACCACGTCAAAACCAGCAAGATGGTGTTTAAGTTTAACACCCCCAAATTTCATGCAGCAGAATATACAACATTGGGTGTTAAATTCCAGTTCAATTGCACAGGATATAGAAATCTACTCAAAAGAAGGCGTTTTAAAAACATGTTCCATTTAAAGAGACATTTCAGAGATAATTAAACATACGTCCCACAAGATCGATACCAAATTCATAACAGTAAAGTTTTTTTTTTCCAAAAGACATGGATGAATTAATTTGATAAAATAGAAACATAATACAAGTATCTTTTTAAACTTTAGCGCAGATCCTCGTACACAGCATCCTTCACACCCTTGTGTACCATGAGATAAAACATGCTTAAAAGTCAACAAAATGTTGAGTGAATACATAGATATTTGTAAAGATAAAAAAGGAACACAAGTTTAGTTCATCGATTGACTTGTATGTACGGACAATCCATTAATCATGTTTCTATTGCAATAGAGCGCATTACACCCGAGGCCTTACGTTAACACATATCTTGTATAGTAAATCATGTTGAGCCCCAAAACTAGGTATTATTCCCTTATAACCTAATTCTAAAATTCAAATTGTCCGTGTACTGGTGCTCGAAAGGATTCGAATCATACCCCCGGACAGGGCTTGACAAAAAACCCCATAGAACTATTTATTTGTACTAGCTCTTCACCCATTATAGCAATTAACAGTTCATGATGTTAGGGTCTATTGGCAATAGCTACTCATTTGCAATTAATCTCATATTCGGTCTCCCCCAGCAAATACCATAAATTTTCTTGTTTTGATATTTATAAAACAAGCATGTATCTCTCCCCGCGGGGTTTTTATAAATAACAGTTAAAAAGTTGAAAGGCAAGAGGGCTAATGAACTCACCGAAAGAACAATAAAATCAGAAGTATGACAGTCTTGAATGAGCGGAAGTATCCAAATCACCTCCAAAAGACGTGACGTCGATGTATTACGTTGAAAGTAACAATACGTAAAATTTAAACAAGTGAACATGAGATGTGTATTTCGATATAAGCAGACATTCCACTATAACTTTCCCCAATTCCTTTTTAATACCCAATTTTACTTTGACCTGGTCTATAAACAAAATGAACATCTACTAATTTCCCGGGCTTCTAACTTTTATTTTATCTACGGTGTACTATACGTTTTTTAAAAATTTTTAGACTAGTACGTAAAAACTCTCGGTAAACTTATTTATAACTCAACTTCATGGACTCATATCTCCTAGCTCACAAATGTGTTCGATATATGAGCTTTTACCCATGAAAGATATATGTTGTCCTAGTTTCCAAAAAATGAAAGTCCTCATAATTTAACAAAAGTTTCAAAACTAAGTATGAAAAGACATTTTAACCCCGTGTATCCCAAAACAGAAAGTTTCAAAAAAATTTACCCTTTACTAAAATGGCCATAAATCCCAAACCATGATAGCAATGAAGGTGAGGTCAAAGGATATGGCTTCCTTAAGATGTCTACCACTGACCCAATCTTTAAAACCTTTAGATTATTTTATGGCAAAAATTTAGAGTTTAAACCTCTTTTTATAGATCAATTCCAGATTTGACTTATTTTCATGTTTTAGACCATAACTCACTCACCCAATTGGTTGGTTGAGCATCCAACTATCGTATGATGCTAAGACATGTATCTTTCCAGTCATGTAATTTAATCATAGGCTCCAGGCCAAATATTTTTAGATAAACACATGTTTTGCTACTGTTTTTAAAACAGTCCCATTATTTCAACTTAAAACCTTTGTAAACATTATTTTAATCATCATCTACCCAATTGCAAATTGCCACACTAATTAAACAAGTATACCCGCAAGACATAACCAAACATATATATTCAGAACTTAAACATCCATTTTCATCGATGAAAATCAAAGAAAACAAGAAATAAAAAGATAGGGCTTACAAAAGAAAGATTAGGGTTAGAGAATCAAACACCAAACACCTTTCTCTTGTGTGGGCTGATTCGAACCAAAGATACCCTCAATACCCAAGTTTATAATGCTTCTAACCCTTCTCAAATGATGATGATACTCCTCCAACAAAACCCCAATCAAAACCCTTCAAGAATCACCAAGAAACAAGCCCTAACTTCTTCAAATCTTCAAGAAATTGCACCAAACTTTGCAAGCAACTTATGAATGGTGATAAGAGGATAAAAATGAGATGAACAATTTTGTATGATGATGAGTATATAGAGGTGATTTGGGAGTAAAAAAAAAATCAATGGTGGTTTGGTGTGGGCACTTTTGTTCGACAGGAAGCAAAAGAAAAGAGAAACAAGGAGTTTTTTTTTTTGTTTTTTCTTTCTCTTATAAGTTTACTGTGTTGGAGTATGAATGGGTTTTAAATTTTTATACATCTCAAGCCCATGCAAAACACCATCATGATAAGTTTCCTGGGAAGTGAAAATTTTAGTTAGAGTGTGGTGTTGGGTTATAGGGTGGGCGGCAAGGGGTTTAGGATCATAGTTTTGATATTTTTTTTTTTGTAATTTGTTGTATTATTTTGTATGAGTAAGGTTTTAGAAAATAAAGAAAGTATATTTATGCTTATGTAAATTTGTAGCAAGGATTCGGCTAAATGCGGGAACAGACAAGGTTTTATAAAAATAAAATTTTTCGAGCTAACGAGGAAAAATATAGAATTTTTTTTTTTTTTTTTTTTTTATTTTTTTTTTTTTTTTTTTTTTACTAAATCGACGAAAAGTAAAACTCAAAATTTAATAAAAGTAAAAATAGCAATTATGTCGAGATTTAATAGTGACCTTGAATACGGAATGTTACATCCTCCCCTCCTTAAGGGAGCGCCGTCCCGGTGCTCGATTCCTCAATCTTGTCTTCTTATTACCCGAGAAAAGATGAGGGTAATTTCTTTTGAAGAAATCTTCTCTCTCCCAAGTGTATTCCGGACCTCGTCTGGAATTCCATCGTACCTTGACGATAGGAATTCGACTTTGCTTGAGCTGCTTCACTTCGCGGTCCATGATTTCTACTGGTTCTTCGATAAAGTGCAACTTGTCGTCAAGTTGGATCTCTTCAAGAGGGATAACCAAGTTTTCATCCGCTAGACATTTCTTGAGATTTGAAACATGGAAGGTGTTATGAATTCCACGGAGTTTATCAGGAAGGTCTAACTTGTATGCCACGGGACCAATTCTTTCTATGATTTTGAATGGCCCAATGTACCGTGGACTCAGCTTACCACGTTTCCCAAAGCGAATTACGCCCTTCCAAGGCAATACCTTTAACATAACCATGTCACCTACTTAAAATTCCATCGGTTTGCGTCTGACATCCGCATAACTTTTCTGACGGCTTCTGGCCGTTAGCAACCGATTCTTGATTTGAACGATCCTTTCTGTTGTCTCTCGGACCAATTCTGGGCCAGTGAGTTGGCTATCTCCAACTTCACTCCAGCAAACTGGCGATCTACACTTTCGCCCATATAAAGCTTCAAATGGCGCAGCCTTGATGCTCGCATTGTTAAAATGTTATGTAGGAGAATTCTGACAATGGTAAGTGTTGATCCCAGCTATTACCAAAATCAATTACGCACTCGCAACATGTCCTCCATCGTTTGAATAGTTCTCTCGCTTTGACCATCTGTCTCTGGGTGGTAAGCGGTGCTCATATCTAGTTGGGTTCCCATTGTTTCTTGCAGTGAATTCCAAAATCTTGATGTAAACAAGCTGTCTTTATCAGAGATAATTGACGTAGGTACGCCATGCTTACATACAATTTCCTTTAAGTATAATTGGGCGAGTTTAAGTATAAATGAGCAGATTTGGTTAATCGGTCAACAATAACCCAGATGGAGTCATAACCACTTCATGTTCTTAGAAGTCCTGAGACGAAATCCATGGTTATTTTCTCCCACTTCCACTCTGGGATTTCAGGTTGTTGGAGTAGACTGGATGGATTTTGGTGCTCAACCTTTACCGTCTTAACCTTGGCACAGGTCAAACATTTACTAACATAGGTGGCGATCTCGGCTTTCATGTTCGGCCACCAGTAAAGCTTCTTTAAGTCTTGATACATCTTGTCCGACCCCGGGTGGATGGAATACTTAGATTTGTGCGATTCATGCATGATCAAATCCCGTAATCCACCAAATAATGGTAACCAAATTCGCCCTTCAAAGCATTGAATTCCATGGAGTTTATCAGGAAGCTCCAACTTGTATGCCACGAACAACTGATGCCCTCTTTCGATGTATTTACTGGCCTTAATGCAGGATATTATCTTCAGTCGTGACGCACCATGGTCGCCCTCAACTACCAGCGTCTTGTTCTTGACGGGTATATGCACTACTTTCTTGCCACATATGATAATGGCGTCTTGATCAACTAACCAATCCATCCCAATAACTACATCAAAAGTTCCCAGCTCAATGGGCATAAGGTCAATTATAAATAAGTGGTTTAATAAGTTCAAGGTACATCCTCTTAGGATAGTATTAGTACTAGCGACCCTTCCATCGGCCAATTCCACTTCATAGCTAGTGTCTAGTCTAA
>BQNB010054955.1:20108-39319 GCA_026074375.1 Tanacetum coccineum
CTGGCTATGTTTTCGATGTTTGGGTTCTTTGTTCAAGCCATTGTTACCGGAAAGGGTCCATTGGAGAACCTAGCTGACCACCTTGCTGACCCTGTTGCCAACAATGCTTGGTCATATGCCACTAACTTTGTTCCTGGAAAGTAAACTTGATATACATATACAGTATATGAGAAGAGCGTTTAGTGGACATGTAATGCGAATTTGTTTGTGAATTAATATGAAATAGTATATCGCTGTTTTTCAAGCATAATTGTTTCTTAATCAGATTAGTTCTTAAATAAGTTTAATTGTTAGGTATTTTCTTCAACTCTTGTGGCTGCAATTTAGACATAATATTAGCATGGTGAGGTAGTCATTTTACTATCTGCTTTTCAGTGAGCGTGCCTTTATTCAAGTGATGACGATTGGCATCTTGTTTGGGAAGATCTAATCTACATCAGTTTGAGGCTGTTTGCAGTTAATGTCAGCTTTGGTTAGTAGTTACTTGACACAAGTGAGTTTGCTCAAGTATTGGTAAGATTACAATATAGCTTCATCCCTATTTTCTCAACGTAGAGTGCAACTTTATGTTCAAATAATCGCATAAGAAATGAAAAGCGCAGAAGGTTGTTTTAATGTTTACTAGATTATATGGTAGACATGTCCATGAAGATGATAGAAATTTTGTGTTATGGAGTTACCCTATGTTGTGGTAAAATTTTGAGTTACCAGAAATTATCTGATACAAGTCAAGGTTAGTACTTTTATTGTTTTGTTTTGGGTCATATTAAGAAATCAGTAAAAATCAGTTCTGTTAAGATGTCACAAAACTATTTATTGCCGCTTCAATCATAACAATTGCTATAAACAATACATTCAGAAAAAAAATGATAACAACTGAGGTCAAGTTGTAGCAGGAAATCGTCTTTTTTTATAGCTAGATGAATAAAAGGACCAATTATTTAACTATCCTTGATAAGATTATTAGTGGCTTTAGAAAATGATAGTTGACTGGTTGAACTGTTAGCGGACCTAGGGTTGGTGTATGACCACTTCTTACCTAGAAAAATATACTGCCCTGCTCATAGTTTATTACAAATACAGTTAGTGCAAGACTAGTTAACATGTAGGAGTAAGGGCGCAATGTGTCTCAGATCAGATTAATATAAAGATGACAGAACAAGTTTATTGTGTGCGAGTAACTTGAAGGATCAACATTGTATTCCATCTATTTTTCTATTGTTTTATCTTGTTGAAGCAACATATATAGTTTTATTCAGTTTTCATGTTCCAAACCTTTTAGATTTTCCTTAAGTTCCATACTAAATGCTAGATAAACATGTAATTATGTACATGATTTCAACCAAAAAAAACATTGAAATGACTTTGGAGATAGGAGTTCATGGTAAACTCATTTATGTGCATATTAAGTTTCAGAACTGTATAGTGGAGAACGAGAATAACTTCCTGATTGGATGATGCCATGTGAAAGATAACCAATGTATACATCAAACTCATTTGCATCAGATAAACATCGTCTAATTTCTGTTAGATCAAACTAAAAATTTAATTTTAGATTAAAGACATTTAACTTAATCACAAGCTTGAGAGATTACCACAACAACTTGGATATATATGAACCATTTACAATGCTGAGATTTACTTACAAGTAGGTATACATTTATCCACATTTTTTGAAGATGTGACTGGATATCATTCGAAAACCTTTCACTCTGTTTCATAAACCTTCCTCGACAACTTTTGTCAATTAGCATCACAAACGTGTTGTAATATCCTACTACAACGCGTTTCTGATTTTAAAAAGATGATGCTTATGGTGTCAAGTACTTGCTGATAATAGACAAGTCATTCACTGGTGGGCTGGTTAATATAATTTTAATTTCTTATCATTCCTTTTAAGCTGCTAAATTGTGTTACTTACGTCACAATAGTTATATGGCATGGGCTTCTGGTCACAGAGATTGTTATTCCCCATCTGTTGTATTACTTGTACACATGTGATGGTCACATGCTATTGTATACACTCAACCTTAGCTATTTACAGAGCATAAAGATGAAATATCTTAGCCGTGTGTGTGTTAGTGTGTTGATTGATAGAATTCATTGATGCAACATTAGAGTATCCTCGTGTATATAAAACTAGTGCTAGAAATCTTTATATAGTCAATGATCCAATGCCAGTTAGTTTTGAAACTGCACTTCTTTCCTTGCTTGGTTTCTTAGATTATTTTAGCACATTCACAATATCCATATGAATGTGGTTTGCTCTATGCACTAGGGTCATTGTCATCGAGCATCATATGAGCTACAATATATGTAGATTATGGTTTTATTAATTACTTCTACATTGAATGTCTATTTTCTCATTAACAATGTCATTGCTTTACTATATCACCACTTGCTTATTTTAATGCTTCATTTCTTCATTTAGAATCTGCCAAAAATTGGTTGGGGGAAACGCGATTCTTGATGTTGGTTGTGGTGTTGCTAGCTTTGGTGGACATCTGCTGGATAAAGATGTATAACCATGTCATTTGCTCCAAATGATGAAAATGAAGCCCATTTTATTTCAACTGCTAAGTTGCGTGTCAGATTATAGAATCAGTTTGTGGATTCGTTACTTAACGTTTAAAACCGAAAACGTGTAGCTCACGAGGCAGCTTTTATACTTAGAAATAAATGGGCTATTTTAGTTGTTATTGCATGTGCGGTCAGGATTTTTGAGGTCCATTGCGGCTTTGTTACTCCACTCTAGTACGAAATAAAAACGTCTTTAGAAACTAGGCCAGGAGTACTTCGATTTATCTTTTATAGGTTTTAGGGGCAGAGGTTGCTACGAGGGTCGAAATTGAGGCTAAAGTAGAGAGTCGAACTCGCGGTCGACAATACTAACTGCGTGCCGACGGTATTAACTGCCATGTCATCTATAAAATGCCCCCACTTGCTCTCTCTATGTCCCAGCCTAAATGGGTCGAAGCAAGGCTCAAAGTTGGTCCAGTGGGGTTGCGTTATGACAAGGCAATTGGCAGACTTACACCTCGAGCTTTAAGGCCTTATAACTATTTATTTGCTTGACGAAATTTGGTGATCTTAGGGGCGAATCGCAGGTTAGGCATCCTTCTTTTAGAAATACGTTAGTCGCTCTTAAGTGCTTCGTGTTAAGGGGACGGGTAAAGTGCTTGAAGTTACTACACGCATGGGTTAACAATATGACGTAGCTTATGTAGTTTTGTTTCTAACCTAATGACGAGCCCTAGCCACAAACGTACGACTATTCTGAACCTAACACTCTCACATTATGTCCTTATTTCACTTGTTACTTATACGTTTCATGGGGGTTCTGCTAGGTCATTAAAATTACATCAGAAGGTAAAAGAAAAAAAAAGAATCATAGTGTTTTGTTGATAACAGGTTAAGCACACAATTACGGAACAAGTATTGCATTAAAACATGATTGACAATGGATGTTTACTCACAAAGATGCGAACTCACAAGGGCTTGGAAAAGAAAGAGTGCGTGCAAGCTTGTACCAATCGAAACCCTATCACCAAAACCGTAAAACCCTAATTGCGTGGAGTCTTCTCGTGACTCCAAACCAACAGCCCTTATAACTCCGCTTCCTCTCCTTATGAACCAACAATAAAATCTTAAGTATGCCGAGTGGGTTTAGGGTTTAATGAAGATAGCAATGGAGGTGAAAATTTGGGTGTGTATGTGTGTCGAATACAGAGAACAAAGGGGAGTGTATGGTGAGTCTGTGAAACACTAAACCCAAACTATGATATTCTTATAAACACAAGAGTGTACATACACAGTGTTTACTTTTGTAGTCATGTTGGAATGTTAAGCCATACATGGAAAGGAATTTCTTGGACTTAACATGGTCAATGAACATGGAATAAAAGGTGAAAACTGTTTGTGTTGTGTGGGAAGCAATCCCTGGAAAAGAGAAGCAGCTAGCATTCACGGGTGTATGTTGGGTTTGGAAAAGAAAAGAAAGAGAGATTTGGGCTTTTAACCGTTGGGTTTTTAAGGGATAAAGGAGTCATGATTTTTGTGAATATTTTCCAAATTTTGGAACAAGAAGAAAAAGAAACGTGTATGGTAACAAAACAAAAGTCAGTTGACAATTGCTACTTTATAGGGATTTTTATTTTGTAATCTTTATCTAGTTTTGCATGTATGTTTGTTCCCATATGTGAAAGCCAATGCTAATTAAATGCCCAACTATACTAATTAAATTAAAGTCAAAACGAAGTAGTAAGGGAATTTAAAATGACGAGAGTACGGAGTCGTGGAAATACCTGTAAAATACGGGGTGTTATAGTCTCCCCCGGTTAGATGAGCCTTGTCCTCAAGGCTTAAGACGTTGTAGTGGATGAAGACGCCCGATTTGTGAAGAGATGTGGGTATTTCTTTTTGAAGGAATCTTCCCGTTCCCAAGTGAACTCAGGACCTCTCCTAGAGTTCCAGCGAACCTTAACGAGTGGTATACGGCTTCGCTTTAATCGTTTGATTTCCCGTTCCATAATTTCAACGGGCTCTTCCACAAATTGGAGTTTATCATCAATATGTAGTCCTTCTAATGGAACAGCTAACGGTTCGTCGGAATAACATTTCTTCAAGTTGGATACGTGAAATGTATTGTGAACCCTGCTCAATTCTTGAGGGAGTTCAAGCTTGTAAGCAACGGATCCGATCCTTTCCAACACCTTGAAAGGTCCAACATATCGAGGGTTTAACTTCCCCCGTTTGCCAAAACGTACGACCCCTTTCCAAGGTGAAACCTTGAGCATAACCTTATCCCCGACTTGGAACTCCATCGGCTTACGCTTTAAGTCGGCGTAACTCTTTTGCCGGTCACGAGCGGCTTGAATTAGACAAGTCATTCACTGGTGGGCTGGTTAATATAATTTTAACTTCTTATCATTCCTTTTAAGCTGCTAAATTGTGTTACTTACGTCACAATAGTTATATGGCATGGGCTTCTGGTCACAGAGATTGTTATTCCCCATCTGTTGTATTACTTGTATATATGTGATGGTCACATGCTATTGTATACACTCAACCTTAGCTATTTACAGAGCGTAAAGATGAAATATCCTAGCCGTGTGTGTGTTAGTGTGTTGATTGATAGAATTCACTGATGCAGCGTTAGAGTATCCTCGTGTATATAAAACTAGTGCTAGAAATCTTTATATAGTCAATGATCCGATGCCAGTTGAAGTGATCTCCAAAAACGTGATGCGAACCTAGGGTCACGGTCACAGATGATTGAGACAGGTATCCCATGTCTCGCAACTACCTCCTTTATGTACAACCTTGCCAGCTTCTCCATAGAGTCAGTTTCTCTCATTGGCGTAAATATTGCAGATTTAGTGAGTCGGTCTACAATTACCCAAATAGTGTCATGACCTTGCGGTGACTTAGGAAGCTTGGTGACAAAATCCATGGTGATATTGTCCCACTTCCATTCAGTTCTTGGTTGTACAACAATCCGATTGGCTTTGTGTTCAACTTTGACTTGGCACACGTCAGGCATATTGCTAACATAGGTGGCGTTGTCTGGTCATATTGGGCCACCAATATAGCTTTTTCATGTCTTGATACATTTTGTCTGAACCTGGATGGACAGAGTATTTTGATTTGTGGGACTCGTGCATGATCACGGTCCTTAAATCTCCATAACATGGCAACCAACTCCTACCATTTAAGCATAGGGTTCCGTCCGCACGGGGTTCCAACCTCTCCTTTGGTAGGTCCTTCCTGATCATACCTCCTACGTCTTCGTTCTTGAGATTTTCTGGTTTCTGTGCCTCGGTCTGAGCATTCAATATTTGTTTGGGAAGATCCAAGCCAATAGTCATAACTAAGGCTCGCACTCTTAATGGTTTACTTCGCTCTTTCCTGCTCAAAGCATCAGCCACAACATTTGCTTTCCCCGGGTGATAACGAATCTCACAATCGTAATCACTGAGCAACTCTAACCAACGACGTTGCCTCATATTCAACTCCTTTTGGTCAAGTATGTGTTGTAAGCTCTTATGATCCGTGAACACCGTACATTTGGTTCCGTACAAGTAGTGTCTCCAAATTTTTAGAGCAAACACCACTGCACCAAGTTCCAAATCATGAGTAGTATAATTTTTCTCATGGATCTTCAACTGACGTGATGCATAAGCAATCACCTTCTCGTTTTGCATCAATACCGCACCCAATCCTTTATGTGACGCATCGCAATAAACAATGAAGTTCTCAGCTCCTTGAGGGAGAGCTAAGATAGGTGCGCTACACAACTTAGTTTTCAACGTCTGAAAAGCTGCTTCTTGCTTGTCACCCCATTCGAAGGCGACTTTCTTCTGGGTAAGCTTGGTCATTGGCTTAGCAATCTTTGAAAACCCTTCTATGAATCTCCGATAATACCCGGCAAGACCTAAAAATTGACGAATCTCCGTTGGTGTTTTAGGAGATGCCCAATCTTTAATAGATTCGATCTTGGCAGGATCCACGTGAATGCCTTGACAGTCAATCACGTGACCGAGAAATTGTACCTTAGGAATCCAAAATTCACATTTTGAAAACTTAGCATATAACTCCTCCTTTTTAAGCAGTTCTAGAATTGCCTTAAGGTGTTCTTCATGTTCCTCCTTGTCCTTTGAATAAATGAGTATATCGTCGATAAAGACAATTACAAACTTATCCAAGTATGGTTTGCACACTCGGTTCATGAGGTCCATGAATACCGCAGGTGCATTTGTCAAACCAAATGGCATCACTTGGAATTCGTAATGACCATACCGAGTCCTAAATGCCGTCTTTGGAATATCTTGTTCACGTACTCGGAGTTGATGATAACCCGACCTCAAGTCTATCTTCGAATAAACACTGGATCCTTGTAGTTGATCAAACAAATCATCAATCCTTGGGAGAGGATAACGATTCTTCACCGTCAGTTTATTCAATTCCCGGTAGTCGATGCACATCCGGAATGATCCGTCCTTCTTTTTGACAAACAAGACCGGAGCTCCCCAAGGTGAGGAACTGGGTCTTATAAAGCCCTTGTCGGATAGTTCTTGCAGTTGCTCCGACAATTCTTTCATTTCGGAAGGAGCCAATCGATACGGTGCTCGTGCTACAGGTGCAGCACCAGGCATCAAATCAATTTGGAATTCCACTTGTCGAGTCGGTGGAAGACCCGATAATTCTTCAGGAAATACCTCAGGAAAATCTTGAACGATTGGTACGTCCTCAAGTCGCTTCTCTCCCGACCTGTCTTCAGTCTCCTTTGCTGTAATGCTGGCTAAAAAGACATGGTGTCCTTTCAACAAGTATTTATGAGTTTTAGTGCATGAAATGATGTTCAGACGAGTCCCGTTTCCCTGGTTGCTCCCGTTACCATGGATAATTAAGGTTTCATTTCCCCATGGAATACGAATGATCTTTTCGGCACAGTCAATGACCGCGTGGTACTTTGACAACCAATCCATGCCGATTATGACGTCAAAACTACCAAGTTCTATGGGCAATAAGTTGATGTTGAAAGGATGGTTCAGAGGTTAACGTACAACCCGAATGATAGTGTTTATCCATATTATTTTCCCGGTCAGCTAGTTCAACATAATATAATGGTCTAGAGTTAGGTGGGTGTCGTATCATTATGGAGCTAAAAGTAGTGGATACAAAAACTCCTATTGGCACCAGTATAAATAGGAATAGAAGCATAGCGGTCGTTTATAAGGAACGTACCCGTAACAACGTTTGAGTTTGGGTTTGTCCCCGCATTGCCCACCACATAAACCTTGGCTGGTGCATTGTCGTTCCCACGTTGATTACCATGGTTTCCATTCTTCAACTTAGGGCAGTCCTGTAACATTCCATATTTTCAGGTCATTTACAATACTATTTAATTTCACTATTTATTTTTTTTCTCGTACGCGTTCACTTTTAATTTTAATCCGTTAAGCTAAATCACTGTAGACCTGAAAAATGTTCATACAATAAATACAACGGCATTAAACAATTAAATGTTTACATCAAGCAAAAGTTTTTATGATTATTATAGAGGCAAATTAATTAACTTTGTTCAATCTTATTTTTATTGGCACGTAGACATATTAAATTGCTTACGTTCACGATAAATGCATTTAGGGGCATACCCGGAAGTTCTAAAACCTAACTACGCCTAAACGAATACCCACGATTATACCCAATACTCAAAATAATCAAAAATTACATCTTATATATATATATATGCCGAAATTTATATAATGAGACCAAGACTTTTCAAACTTTTCTTAATATCTAGATATTTTATAAAAGATCTCTTACACCTTTTACCAACTTGTTAAGTTAACTTTAACCTAGGGTTAGAAAGTAACCATGGTTAAGTTAAGAAGATATTTATACTATATATAGCATGCATGCATAAGTGATCTTTCCATAACCTCTTTACATGCAAATTTCATTTTCTTCTTCCTTTTTCTCTCTAAAACCCACGGCATATATAACATTCTTAAGCAATCCATACAAAAAATTTTTACAATCCATACATCACTTTATACATCTATCCTAAGATGTATTAAGTCATATTCAAGCTTTGGTTCACCATTTGCAAGTATTAAGAAGAAAAAGTAAAGATTAGGGTTTTGGAAACCTAATCTAGGGTTATAAAGCTTGAAGCGTTGTTATTTGAATCTAAACAACGGGTTTAGAATTTTCACATCCTATACATCATCTCTAAGGTTTTCCTAATTCCTCTTTACTTTTATTTTCTTATGATTTTTATGTATTACCTGTTAAATAGCCATAATCACCACTAAGGACTTTCTAATATGAAAAATTAGTTATATTTATGTTATGATTATATCGCACTTATTCTATATCTATCCGGTCCTATATAACATGGAAAAAGTAAAAATAAAAGTATGATTAACCTATGGATTAAGTTAAACCATGTTTAGGTTAAATTAGGTTTTTTATAATGTTTCTTAATCTTCACATGTGAAATTAATGAACAAGTAAAAGGGTTAAAAACTTTTGTTACAATGAATTTACAACGGGAAGCTAGGGATGATATTGGACTTTATTATAAGTACCACATATGTAATATATGGTTATTAGTTTTTTTTAAGTAAACTACTAAACTAATTAATACATAAAACAAGTTTTAAACACATTTTGGAAAATAATATCTTAGGGGCTGTTTTGTAATTTAAAATTTACATATATGTTTTATGATTTTATAAAATACTAACATGCACAAGGAATCGATGGGTCATAAAGAACTCGAAAAACCGGATTAAAACGCAAGAAGATACGCCATTTACATGTTAAAGATAGTTTAATACTTTTATAAAACATTTCTTTATAAAAAGTACTATTCACCACAGAAAATTATACTTTTCAATCATTCCATATTATGAATAAAACTTTCAATTCCGAGACCGTGCTCGAAAAGAATCGATAAAAGGGAGCTAAAACGACTAAGTTATCGCGATTACGAGTTTACGCTAATTTAAAACGACAAACGAGCTGTTCGTGAACAGTTATATTTTACTATATCGCGATTCTTAAAACTTAAAATGTAAATTTTGATCGCTCGTCTTACTACGAAGAGTGGACGCTAAAGAAAACGCGAGAACGGGCTCTTAACAAACAGACCAGATTTAGGTCATTTTTTCGAAAAGTATATTTATAAACGTTTCACTTTATAAATATTATTTTTACTAAAACGATTTTTCAGTCGGTGATTTTTGCTGATCTATAGAATATTGAGTGCGTTATCAAAGAGCTATTTTACTAGGGCATTTCATAATGAGGCCTCTTCGGTGGCGTATTGACGAGTTGTTGGATTTACGATTTAAAGTATTCCTAGCTCCTCGTACGTATGTCATGACCCTACTTTTAATTATTGATAGCCCGAACAGTAGTTCGATATAACCAACTATATAGATGATATTCAATGTTATTAATTAAATAATTGGTACTTCATGCGACCCATATTTACTTAGGTTGCCTTTCGGATATTTCCGTGATACATTTTCTGCCATTTACCTGGATTACTTTCCATCACTTCACTTCTAAAGGTGAGATTCATAGTCCTCGCTTTTACTTATGTACATTGCTTTTATAAACCGCGAGGGGGATACATGCTTGTTACAAACTCTTTAATACTCGTTTAATCTTTATAACAAGTGATTACTTTTCAAGACTTTGTGAGTTCATAGTCTCGCATTTCAATCTTTTCATGTTTTATAAACCCCGCGAGGGGAATACATGGTCGTTTCACAACTCATATATTTTACTATAGTACAATTCCTTTCAATACTTTGTGCAGTTCATAGCCCCATTTTCTAAATCTCCTTGTTTTATAAACTCTACCGGGGTGGAATTACATGATTGTTTTAATACGGACACAAGTGTTTTGTTTTAAAACTGTGTGCTATTCCAGATTACTGCCTGAATATTTATTGCCCTAAATTACCCACTATTGCCAATTAAGTCATATACTATATATGTACCGTCAATGTATTGTAGTGAGCGCGAGTGTTGTGGATAGATCTATCGGGACTGGCAATCCCCACCTGGAATTTCTGGTCACAAGTTGCCATGGTGCATTTAACAATTGAGAATTACTTTTAGGTTGTGGCATGCATCCTATACATTTGGGGCACAAATAAGTTAAGGTTTGGTTCATGAGCTTAGTGCAATAATATATACTTAGACTTGATGAATGTGTTTCTCTTGTCTACATTATTTGTTTTGGACTTCGGAATATGTACTTAGTCCACCATTACTTCGATCTTATGGTCCACTACTAAACATTACTTGATTTACTGGATCACTATTTGGATTTCAGAAATAATACTTTGAAATACTGTAACGCTACTTTTCTTACAAAGACATTTCTTAAATTATTTCAACACTGCTTTTACTTAAACCTATGGAATACCCACTTTATGTTGGACCGTTTTTGCAATTTTTTCTCAGGTTATTATTTGCTAGTGGAGCATAAACAAAAAACAAAAAAATAACAAAACAAAATAAAAATGGAGCATTCGAGTCGCGCGGATTATTTTTGCAACGCTTAGTAATAGAGTACCATTAAAATAATTTGTATACTATGATTTTAATAGAAGAATGTGAAATTTATTTTTAAAAACGTTCTTTTTAGAGGTCGTTTTCGTGATTATGTTCTTGTGCCCTGAAAGTAGCCTCCCCAATGTTACCCATTACGCTGCGGTTTGTCTGATTTTTGGGGGTTTACAGTTTGGTATCAGACTAAAGTCATAGAGAACTAGGTGTTTTCAAAACATAGACTATGACATGTTTTTCAAAATATAGAGTCTTTCCATTGTTTTATTCCGTTATCCGTGCGCGCTTGCTCCCAGGTAAACTTTTATGCTCTCTTTGCATCCCAATACTTATTACTTGGATAATGATTATTTATACTAGACTATGATTTTCGTTTTTTTACGTCTATAATATGACGTCTTACGATTTACCCTTATTTCGATCTTTTATATAAATATTAAAACATTCTGATTTCTGTGTTACTTCTGATTTCTCATTTTTACTCCCTTTGAGCGTCAATGCTGGTATTTATATATGGATACCTATAATATGGATAATTCTCTTCTTGATCTCTTACTATTAACTTCGTTCATTTTACGCGACTTTACTTTTATTCTCTTTTGATGATATCGAAAAATTCGGCATATTTTGTAAATTTCTACAGTTACTTTCATTCGACTCTGAGTTAGAAACTCTTCTTATGCTTTTGAAGGATATGTTGTTTCGTAATCCATCATTTTGTAAGTCTTTCCGTTGATGGGGAGTACGACAATAAACTTGTCACCTCATACGTGTCACCTTGGAGCACCTACCTTTAGAACACGACTTTTTACGTTCATTTTATTGATTGAATAAATCTTTACGTTCATTTTCGTTGACTACTTCTGCATTTGTTCGGATATTCTTGATACTTGTTATGACCTATCGCTTTACAAACATCTCGATTGTCAACTTATAGGACCATTTTGTTGTCCACCCTATAAGCTAACTTCACGTTTTTACTGTCTGACTATTTCATTTCGTTATAAAACTATTTGATAATTTCCTACATCAACACTTATTTTGACGAAAATGAGCACTTACATCATTGGACCTAAAATATACATAGCTTAATTTTCACATATGTATATTTGGTGATAGACTGATTACCTATGATTCAGTGAAAAGTCCATGTCATGCTAGAGTAGTCACCTTAAACACATACCTCTTCATCAACATTTATTTCGGGATGACAATATCCCCCATCTTTTCCCGAACCCGTACCTTCGTCAAATGTCGCAACTTGAGCCTTGAGGACAAGGCTCATTTAACGGGGAAGGACTGTAACATTCCATATTTTCAGGTCATTTACAATACTATTTAATTTCACTATTTATTTTTTTTCTCGTACGCGTTCACTTTTAATTTTAATCGTTAAGCTAAATCACGTAGACTGAAAATGATCATACAATGTAAACGGGCATTAAACAATTAAATGTTTACATCAAGCAAGTGTTATATGATTATTATGAGGATAATTAATAACTTTGTTCATCTTATTTTTACTTTGGCTAATCGTTAAATGCTTAACGTTTCACGATTAAAATGCGGTTTTAGGCATACCGGAAGTTCTAAAACCTATTCTACGCATAAACGAATACCCACGATTATACCCAATTAACTTCAAAATAATCAAAAATTACATCTTATATATATATATATATGCCGAAATTTATAAGATGAGACCAAGACTTTTCAAACTTTTCTTAATATCTAGATATTTTATAAAAGATCTCTCTTACAACCTTTTACCAACTTGTTAGGTTAACTCTTAACCTAGGGTTAGAAAGTAACATGTTTAGTTTAAGAAGATATTTATACATAGATATATAGAAGCATGCATAAGTGATCTTTCCATAACCTCTTTACATGCAAATTTCATTTTCTTTTCTCTCATTTTTTCTCTCTTAAAACACCAAGGGCATTATAACATTCTTAAGCAATCCATACAAAATTTTTATACAATCCATACATCACTTTATACATCTATCCTAAGATGTATTAAGTCATATTCAAGCTTTGGTTCACCATTTGCAAGTATTAAGAAGAAAAAGTAAAGATTAGGGTTTTTGGAAACCTTATCTAGGGTTAATAAGCTGAAGCTTTTGTATTTGAATCTAAACACGGTTAGAATTAATTTCACTTCCTATACATTCATATGGTTTTCCTAATTCTTTATTACTTTTATTTTCTTATGTATTTTTTGTATTACATGTTAACAGATACGCATAATAACCACTAGGGACTTTTCTAATATGAAAATGACGTTATTATTTATGTTTATGATTTATATGCACTTATTTCTTAATATAATATGGTCCTATATACCATGGAAAATGTAAAAATAAAAAGTATTTAACCTATGGGATTAAGTTATTAAACATGTTTGGTTAATTTTAGGGTTATATTCAATGTTTCTTAATCTTCACATGTTGAAAAATAATGAAAGTAAAAGGGTTGAACTTGTTACAATGAATTTAAAAGGACTAGGGATGATATTGGACTTTATTATAAGTACCACATATGTAATATATGGTTATTAGTTTTTTTTAAGTAAACTACTAAACTAATTAATACATAAAACAAGTTTTAAACATTAGGAAAGAATAATTTAGGGCTGTTTTGTAATTTAAAATTTTAATATATTGTTTATGATTTTATTAAAAAACTACATGTCACAAGGATCGATGGGTCATAAAAGAACTCGAAAAACCGTTTAATAACGAAGAAGATAACGCCATTTACAAGTTTAAAGATAGTTATACTTTTATAAAACATTTTTTATAAAAAGTACTATTCACCACAGATACTTATACTTTATAAAATCCCATAATATGATAAAACTTTCAATTACGGGAGACGTGCTCGAAAGAATCGATAAAAACGGAGTTACAAACGATATAAGTTATCGCGGATTACGAGTTTACGCTTAATTAAAACGACAAACGAGAATGTTGTGTACAGTAATTTTACTATTATCGGCAGAATCTTTAAAAACTTAAAAATTGTAATATTTGATCGCTCGTCTCTACTACGAAGACGTGGACGTAAAGAAAAGGGGAACGGCTGAAAACGACCAGATTAGGTCATTTTTACGAAAGTATAATTTATAAACGTTTTCACTTTATAATATATTATTTTACTAAAACGATTAGTCGGTGATTATGCTATATTAGAATATTGGAGTGGTTATCAAAGTGCTTATAATTACTTGGGAATTTCATAATGAGGCCATCTTGGGATGGCGTATTGAAGAGTTGTTTGGATTTACGATTTAAAGTCATCATAGCTCCTCTACGCTATGTATGACCTCTGTAATTATGATAGCCCGAACGATAGTGCGACTATATCAAACTATAGATTTATTCAATGGCTTATTAATTTAAAGTACTTGGTACTTATGCGACCCATATTTTACTTAGGTTGGTTTCGGTTATTTCCGTGATACCATTTTCTGCCATTTACCTGATTATTTATCATCAATTCAACCTCTAAGGTGAGATTCATAGGCCCTCCTTTTACTTATTTACATGATTTATAAACCCGCGAGGGGGATACATGCTTGTTACAAAATCTCTTGTGTAACCGCCTTCTTGTGGGAGTTCCACCAAGTAAGGGCATTCCCAATGAAAGTGCAAGTTGCGAACTTAACTTGGTTCTCTGGAGCACAGTTGCTTATGTGGAACACTGATTCCATCCTTTCAAACCATTGGGATAACACAACTACCCCTTCAGTACCCTTGAAGTTAAGTGGGTGACAGTTCAGGAAATCTTTGTACGTACACTCACGTGGAGTGCGCGTAGCCCCTCTGGTTCTAGTGCCAGAGTTGTGGCTTCCATCGCCATGACCATTAGTGCTGTTTCAAAGGGTCTCATGGTTAACAAGTGTCGGGGAAACTCTGTCAGCGACCAATTGCTCAATAGCAGCAGTAGTCATTGGGGTAGCGGTTGTAGCAGCCCTAACAGTAGCAACAGCAACCCTTACGGTTCTTGCAGTCCTTGCAGTTCTTTTTGGTGGCATGTTGTTTTAAATCACAACAATAAAGCACGTGAGTTTTTATAAACACCTCAATATGACATGGGTACAATATAAGATCACATCACTCAGTGATTACATAATATGACTGGGATCACAACACATCACAGAATCGAGATCAACATAACATAATACATCATCTCATATATAGTTGGAAAACATACATGATTTGTTCGATACAAGAAATAAATAAAAACAATACAGGTCCTACTACCGAGCTAGCTGGGAATGAAACCCATAATACTTAGCCGGCTACAATGATAGCTATGAAAATAACCTAGGAACTACTACCGGTACCCTCAGGATCATCCGCACGAGCCTGCTCCCTAGCTTGAAGTGCTCGGATCTCTCCTAGTGCTGTCGCCAGATGTCCCTAGAGTGATGAAACCTGTGCAGTCAGAGCTGCTATCAATGAATCCTGCACATCCATACGATGATCCTGCGTCCAAACATGTGTCATGTATCCCTGAAGCTCAAAGTGGACAGCCGAACTAAATCCCATAGAGTGTGCCCAAGCCTCTCGGGAGACTAGAGCCTCCTGGTCTAAGAGTCGGGCTGTCTCATAATGGTACCTACTATCGTCGACCAATGTCTCAACCGTTTGATATATCTGAGTCTGTCGATCCTTGGTATCCTCAATCACAGTATAAATCTCCTGGGTGTCCTGCTCCTGTACTGCAGTAAGCTCAGTTACCCTAGTGTTGACTCCCTCTAGGGTCATCGGTGCAACCTCCTCTGTAGTCTCTCTCGGGTCTACCCAAGTATCTCTGATCCCATAGCCGACTGCCTCGGCTCTCTGTCGTCTGGCTTCGGCATCCAGAGTGCCGACAAACCCATAATCTACCCTACGACCTCCAGTAGGCCTAGGGACAGCAGTCGAACTCTCCCCTACCTCATATCTCGATGCGGGAGTAGTAAGACATAACCTCTTACGAGGTGGTAGTTCGGCCTCGGGAATATCCTCCCTGCGGTCGACTGGTGGTATGAACAATGAGTCTGGTAGTGGTGGTAGTGGTGATGATGGTAGAGGTGGTAGTGGTAATGCTGCGGGTACGGGTGGTGGTAATGGTGATGAAGCTCTCAATCTACCCATGGCAGCTCTGAAGCCTGGGGGTGCACGCACATGGTTAGGGCTACCATATGGGTGAGGTAATCTAGGAAGTGGTGATGATGGAAGTGCGGGTGCAGCTAAACACCTAGCAAGGCGTTCCTCTGCAGAGGGTGGTGATAATGAGATGAGTGGTGAGGGTGGTGGTGTAGGTAAGGCAAGAAGTCTCTCGACCTCCTCCTCAGGTGGCAATAGTATAGGTGCCTCTGGTCGGATAGATATCCTAGCAGTGGTACGATATGCTGGGGGTGATGGTGGTGTAGGTACGGGCTCATCAGCCTCAAGTGCCTCTGTATCCTCTGCTGAAGGAACAGGTACATCAGAAGGGTCGGCCGGAGCTAGGTGCTCCTCCTCCTCCTCCTCGAAGGGCTCCTCATCCTCATCGTCAGTGTCATCATCATCATCATCCCCTCCATCCGTAGGATAATCAGCATGCTTCTCCTCGGAGTCCTCCTCCGGATCGGAGCCAGCCACATACCCTAGAGACAGGGCAGTAGGTGAATCAACAGGAGGTAATAGATGCTCCTCAGCTGGGAACACATGCTCATCCTCCAATGGTATATGCTCAGGGTATATAGGCTATGGCACGTAGTCAGGATCATGTGCATGTATGAACATAGGCTCACGCTCGTCCTCGTCCTGTGGAACTAGTGGAGCCTGTGGATCCTCTGGGCATGGTATGTAATCCGGCGAGGGTGGGGCTACTGGCTGAATGGGAAGTCCAACGTATCCGTATACGATGACCCCGAGGGAACCTCCATCGCATAGCTCCTCGTCAGCTGGCCAAAATGCCCTTCCTGGCTCAGAATCGGTGTCGACAGGTGTGTAGGTAACCGTAGATGACGCCGAAGACATGACTGAATCTGTAACACTCAAACAGAGTTTACATTAGTACATATATAAGACCCGTAATAATATACTTAATATATTATAAACACGTATGTGAATCATGCAGCATCTAGTATACCCAACTAATGCAACTAGATAGTGTATGTCATGTATGCATCTAGTACAATTACTAATGCAAACAACTAGTATATGTATGTCCCGTGAAAACCTTTTGTATGATGCAATGTTTGAAAACGGTTATAGTCCAAGTAAAACATTTGACCTGGTTCTCTATAACCTTGGCTCTGATACCACTCTGTAACACCCCCAAATTGGGTCGCAGCGGAATAATGTGTATCCGGGAGCGTTACATTACAGATCAATAGCACAAGATATGAGAACGACCTCAAAAAGAGTCGTTTAAAATACGATACATTGGATTTATTGAAATTGTTTGATACAAAGCACGAAGGCTTAAATAGTTCAACATTTGAAATAAAGATTCTAGATCATAACAATCGTCCCGAAATATAATGACTCCAAATCTTTATGCATGACACCCAAAAGACTATCCCAATGTATCTTGTGCACCTCGTGCATCATTGACCTGAGAAAAACATGCTTAAAACGTCAACATAAAGTTGGTGAATTCATAGGTTTATGTAAATGAAATGTAGGACCGTAAGATTTCAAGTGTATGATAATGCAACATATGCAAACATCACAAATGTAATTACGTTTCCCTAAGCTCATGACACCGAAGCTCGACATGTATGAATGCAATATAAATATTGCCACATTGCCCGTGATGATGTTCTAACCCGCAACATCCGAATCCGACATGGTATACATCCGTTGGTTCACTCCGTGACACCAGTGAGAGCTACTCACCCGGATGGGGATGTCAACCCCAATAGATCTATTTATAACATTCGCGCTCACACAAAGTAATTGACAGTTCATGATAATGGGCTCAAAGGGTTATCGCTACTTAGGCAAACACGTAATCATGATAAAATGTACACTTACGTCCAATTTGTAAAACAAAGCATGTTTCTCACCCCAAAAGATATAAAACATTTATCCAAAACGAGTAAAAGTGGGGCTATGAACTCACATTGAGTATTGATAATGTAGAAGCAAAGTAGTGGCACGAAAAACGATGCAAAAGACTTTATCCGCAACCTATGAATAAATAATACATATTCACTAAACGGAAAAATAATAATATAAATACTTGCAATCTTGTCCCTAGTGTGTGCTTGATCTTTATTTAAAATAGTGATATTTGAAAACAATTCCTTGTTTTAAAATGGTCAACTTTATCGGGTCAATGCGGTCAAAATATATGTATGTAATTTATGACTTTGGACATTTAAGAAACTAGGTGGTACATACTTTAATTTATTAGTTTAGGTCAGGCTTTGGTTTGGTCTCTAAGTGCGTTAATTAATTCGGTGAAAACGTTGACGTTTACTTTTTGAGTTAAACATATATTTTACCAAGTTTAACATGAGTCGTCTTAGGGTTTTACTATTAGTTCACGGGTTCGTTAATTGACGACATTAAAAAGTAAAAGTATATTTGAAATCTACGCCGGGTAGTCTACGTCTTTCATTTAATAAGTTTTGGCTAAAAACGTCGTTTGAATATTTAAAAGTAGTGTTAAACACAGGCGGGTCGCGAGGCTGTTATTATACTTAGCAAAATTTAGTTTATTTCAGCTTATAGTGTTTACGAGGTCTGAACTTTGAACTATGCTTGCGGCTTCGTTACTCAACGTTAAAACAAGGTAAGAGTTGTTTTGAAAACTAGGCTAGGTCTATTTCAACATACCTTTTATAAGTTTTGGGGGCAGAGGTCGTTTAGAGGGTCGAAATTGAGTACAAAGTAAGGGGTGTCGAGCAGTATTAACTGCGTGCCATGCAGCATTAACTGCGTGGCAGCAGTACTAACTTTGGGTCCAAATTGCGAGCTTATTTCTCAGCCATTTTTCTTGATTTAAATTGTTAAACATAGCATGCCAGGTCGACTATAGAATGCCCCTACTTTTTATCTTTACGCCTAAGTCTAAGTAGGCCAAAACGAGGCTTAAAGTAGACCCATCATGGCTGTGTTACAAAAGTG
>BQNB010054956.1:0-39318 GCA_026074375.1 Tanacetum coccineum
TCTATATATATCTTGTGTTATTGATCTGAGAAGTAACACGCCCCGGACCCTTATTCCGCTGCGACCCAATTTGGGGGTGTTACAGGAAGTGTCGAAACAACTAATTTTTGCTGAATAAAGTTATCAGCGTCTTGTTTAGAAGGAGTTATCAAACCTTAAGTCTTTTCTTGGTCACACAATCAGATAATACGAACTTAATCTCGAGACGAGATTTCTTTAAGGGGTAGGTACTGTAACAACTGGGAATTTTCGGATTTTTAAATGACTATTTTACCCTTTGAATTTTCGGGTCTGACTTGACTTTTTGACTTTTAACTTTGTACGGTCACAAAAAAGCGATTACCGCTTAGCCGGTAAATTCTTGAAAATTATTTAAATAATAAATCATATTTATTATTATTTATCTCTCATTACGAATTTAGTTTTCAAATTTATTTGAAAAGAAACGAGAAAATATATGTTATTTCTAAGTTGATTTATCAAAAACGAGCAGCTAAATCACGTTTTCATTATTCGGACTCTAAAGCAATTTGATGTAAAACGACATTCCTGACAACTTTTCAGTTTTGACCGAGACCCGAAAACAGTCAGAAAGTGACTGAAATGCCCTCGCAAGATTTAGAATCGAGAAAATAATTAAATTATATTTAATTAACACTTTTTATTAAATAAAAATATTTAATAAATTAGTCATCATTTTATTCGAAAACGTTTGTTGATAACGCGAATATACGGGTTAGAAATTTATTTTTATTTTTACTTTCGGACAAGACATAACCGGGTTTCAAAATAAATAACAGATATTTTTATAGATATTATAAAAATATTTATGAAATACTATCAAATGAATACTCATTTTTATTGGAAAAATTATTCCGAACGCAATGGCGCAAGTTTCGTATTTTAAACCATCCGTTAAGTCGCTCAAACGGGTCCCGAACCGCTATTTTACAAAATAATACTCAAAAGTTACACTTTTGGTCCCTGTGAAATATTTACATAATCAACCCTCAACTATTATACACCTTACACTTTTCTTATAACTTTAATATATAAATAAAAAGTTTATAACTTTTTATTTCATTTCCAAAAAATATACACACACTCTCATACATCTCTCTCTCCCTCCTCATTAACCGGCCACCACCGCCGCCGGTCAGCCACCTCCGGCTACCACGCACAACTTTCATTTATAATAATAAATAAAACCACACACCCCTATTCCCATCTCCCCTCATTATCCGGCAACCGCCGCCGCCATCTTTTTCCGGCCAAACATCGCCAGAAACTTGTTTCGAGACGAACTTTTCTGACCGAAACCAAAAATAATCCTCACCACCGGATCTACTCGATCCCCACCACCACTCGCGGCCACGCGCCGTTTCTTCCCCCTCCGGCAGCCACAACCGCTGTTACCACGCCACCACCTCTAATATCATCGTCACCATCAACCACCAACGAGGGTCCGTTTATATTTTTTTATATGCACCAAGGGTGCGTTCGGTTTCTTTTCACCAGCCGAGGGTGCGTTGGGTTTTCATAGCACCATCAAGGGTGCGTTTGAGTGTTGTTTCAGCCGCCATAGGGTGCGGTTTGGTTTGTTTTTAACACTGAAAAGGGTGCGTCGGGTTCGGGTCAGACCCGACAAGGATGCGTTGGGTTCGGTTTAAGGTTGTAACAGCAAGGGGGTGTTCGTTTGGTTTGTTGTTTCGCAAATTTAGGGTGCGTTGGTTTTACTGTCACCCACATAGGGTGCGTTTGTTATGTTACTCAGCGCTTGGGGTGCGTTTGGTTGTTTTTATAAATAGCCAATGGGTGTTTGGTTGTCATAACACCAACCAGAGGGTGCGTTTGGCTTAACAGCCTACGCACAAGGGTGTGTTTGGCGTTGATTAAAAACCACAAAGGGGCGTTGCTTAGCAGTTTTGCAATAAGGGAGTTGTTTTAGGTGTGCAGAAACTGATTAGGTATGGTGTTTTAGATTAGAGACATAAGGATTAGGGTGCGTTTAGTTTGGCAGCTTGGCCAAACGGGGGTGTTTAGTTTGGCAGCTTGGCCAAACGGGGGAGTTATGGTTTAAACAGAAACGACATAGGGGGTGGGGGGGTGTTGTTTGGGTTAACAACACGGCTGTAAGGCGTGCGTTGGGACAGCATAAATCGAAAAAATAAGGGAGCGTATGGTTTACGAAACACGAGGGTTCGTTTGGTTTTATACACTTGACGGTGCGTTTGGTTTGCACCAAAAAGGGTGCGTTCGATTTGGGTTTAACAACAAAGAGGATGCGTATGGTTTGTTTAATTCACAAAAGGGTGCATTGGTGGTGATGATAACACAAAGGGTGTGTTTGTTTCGGCAGCCACCACGACCCACAAGGGTGCATGGGGTGTCGGGTCAAACCACCAGCAAAAGGGTGTGTTTGGTATAATAAGGGTGCGTTTGGTTGGGCTGTTAACAGCAATAAGGGGGTGTTTGGGTTGGCAAAAACCCATAAGGGTGTGTTTGGTTTAGCAGAATAACCATACAAAGGCGTTTGGCTTAGCAGTTTCACAATAAGGGTGCGTTTGGGATAGCGGGAGAACCAATAAGGGTGCGTTTGGTTTAACATAAATCAAATAATAAATATATCGTAATATTTTATAAATCTAAAACCGGAGTAAATGGTGGTTTAAATTGGTTAAATAAATGTACTATTTAATAATTTGTCGAGTTATATATTACGAAACTTTAAAACGTATGTTTACTTTTATGCAAGAACATTTTATTAATTTAATTGTTGATTTCTGAAAACGTGTCGAATTGTTTTGCTTCTATTATTTTTCTCACATTTCTTATATAATACTTGCAAAGTATTATATACCTCAATTATTTATTTGATTGTTTGCCTTGTGGTATAATTCACGATATGAATTATATACTTATTCAATTTTTTCATATGTAATATATACGGGATATATTACATACATTGCGTTACTTTTGATTTATTTTATTTAACCAACCACCAAACTATTACAACTTGGAAATCTAAATCTTTATCAACGTGTCGCGTTGATGTGACCATTCATCGGGAAACCCAAATACATTATCCTAGGCTAGTGGGACTTAGCCGTTAAGATTAGTTACAACTGCTTGATCGAGCCGCTTCGTCTTCCGTTCGTGTTGTGCATATTAGATGCCTATCTGTCAATCGTTCTTCATCATCGAGGTGAGTTCATAACCTCGCTTTTCAATCTTTTGAATGTTTATAAACCCGCGAGGGGGATACATGCTTGTCTACAAACTCTTATACTTACTCGGTTATCTTATAACAACGTGATTGTTTTTAAAGGATATTGTGAGTTTATAGCCCCACGTTTTACTTGTTTACATATATTTTTGGGGTGAGAACATGCTTGTTTACAAATGCATTTACGTGGTTGATTACAAATTGGTTCACATACTCATTTACATAGCTCGCTATGGGATATATTACTTGACTTCATTTTTGGTCACAAATATATGTACTTTACTTTTGAAATGATTACGGATTAGCTTAAGCGGATTGAACTGATAACAATACAGTACTGCCCGGGTGTTCTTGGAGGGGACACCGGTAACGGGAGTACATATTCTTTAAATAAAGGCCCGGGTGTTCTTGGAGGGGACACCTGTGATGGGTATATATAAGTCTACGTCACAGCGTCATGAACTGTAAATCACTTGGAGGGTGAGCGCGAATGTTATGAAATAGATCTATTCGGGTGTGGATCCCTGTTCGGGTGATTAGCTATCGCCGGTAACGAACGTTATAGCGTGATGTCCACGCGAATGATATAAAATAGATCTATTCGGGATTGACAACCCCCGTTCGGGTGACTAGCTATCACTGGGAACGAACGTTATAACATGTCGGATCACGTTGGGACTACAGGGCCCCCAACAAATACATATGAACGTTGCCTTGAATAAAGTGGCAATACATACTTGAAACATTTTGGTGACATTAAATTGGTCATGCATTCTTTATAAATCTTTGGGATAAGATTGGTACTTTTGGTGATATAAAATGTGTCGTGCATTCTTTATAAATCTTTGGGATTTTTACATGGTACTGTGATGATACAATGGACAAATACATCCAGTTGAAACTTACATTCATATTTAAACTAATCTATGAACTCACCAACTTTAATGTTGACACTTTTAATATTTGGATTTTATCTAAAAATCATAACATACATTTTTGGAAGGAGGACATTCAAGGATTTATAAAAGGCATCACACACTTTGACAGAACTTTGGTTCAGTCATTATATACTTAAAAAATCTAAGAACTCCACCAACTTTAATGTGACACTATTTATAAGCATGTTTTTCTCAGGTGAATTAGATGCTTGGATTATTTGATGGCATTAGAAGTCTAAACTGACAAGAATTCATTCATTGATTTCTACATACATACAAGAGTTGGGTGGGAAAATTTCCAAATCTCGTTGTTGTTAATTTCAGCTTTTCATGTGATGGCAATTAATGAGACAAACATTATATCAATTTCAGAAGGAAATCAACGAGATTACTTTTTAACAACAAATATTAGAGGTCGTCTCTTTTATCTACGCGCTGTGTATTAAGAAGTACTCCCCCCCGGACATACTTCTGTTGCGACAGAATTTAACTTTTTTGTGGTGGTATACAGATTGGTATCGAAGCACTGGTTATAAGAACTAGGTCGCATATTATATTACCCTAGACTATAACCATTTTCACAAATATGCATCCAACATCAAACTTTTTCATTGCGCAACACACTACTTTGCTTTAACTGCTTCATTACGTGCTTAAGTGCTTACGTTACTTATGTGTAAATATATATAAAGTATATATAATATATATGTGTGTGTGTGTGAGTGTGTGTGTTGTTGGTGTGTGTGGAGTGTGTGATGTGTGTGTGTGTGTGTGTGTGGTATACTGAACCTTCGTCGTTCGATTATTTTTACGCTTGTTATTATAATAAAGTTATTTATATAATAATGAATTTACACCTCAGACATTGTGGGTTGCGCACAATGTTCTCAATCTAGTTTTTTAGACATTGTTGGTTTCACAATGATCTCAATCATAATTTTCAGACATTAATGGTTGCGACAAAGGTCTCAATGCTAATTTTTAATACATAGTTGGTTGGCACAATGGTCCTCATTTACTCATCAACATTGTGGGTTGCACAATGGTCTCGATTACTTCTCAGAATTGTAAATTAGCACAATCGTCGATTTACTTCTCAGACATTTAATATGCATACAATTGTCTCAAATTACCCTTAGACATTGTGATTTTGCACAATGGTCTCACTTTCGTTTTCCAGACATTGTAAGTATACAATGGTCTCTAAATTTTTTATATAACCATAACAATATCGTATTACACGAAGACCGCGGTACATTTTATATACATGGAATATGTATGAATTTAAGTATTACACGTCCTTGTATGGCGGACTTGTAATATAAGAATGATATGATATTGCTATGTGAACAAAACCCGTCACAGTTTTGGTTACAGGGAATTATGTGTTAGTCAAAGTATAACAATTCTGTATTGTGGCGGGAATGTAAAAGTAGGGATGATACGATAATGTTTATGGAAACCATTGTTTATAATAATTCAATCTTAATTAACTATAACCGTATACTCATCAGATATTTTTTTTTTAGATATGCTATGTTGAATTTCTCAGATTGTTTTACTTCCCCTTCTCCGAGACAGTTTTAAACACCGTCTCATCAATACTCATATAGCACATCCTCGTCATGTCATCCACTAACCTTTGAAGTTGTGTGATGTTACGGGACGTTTGCATCGGAAATTATTAGGTAGGGGAATTTGGGGAAAAAAAATTAAAATCTCCATATTTAATGTATTGGGACGCCTCTACATTAAATAAATAAGTTTGTAAATCACCGAACCATAGTTTAACATATCTTACTTACATAAATTTGGACCTTCTTTTGTATGTAAATAAGAAATTATAAATTAGTGGCTTAAATGGTATCCATGTGAACAAGTATGAACTCGAACACATAACCACACGGAATTCGTCAAGAGTATTTAAAACACAATGGTGTCATACACTCAAAGAGAAATCTCAAGACCTCATTTGAACTACGTGATCTCATGCTGAAGTTATTAATTTTGCCGTTACGAATCCTTACAATCACGAACTGTTTGCGGAGCTAGCAGACTTATTATACTCTTGAGCTAATGGACTTAGTTCTATCTCGAATTAGCAGACTGGGTACAATATTCCATCACCGTCTGTTATGGTTATTGTCGTTATGTTTTGCTGTGTTGGAGTCCTGTAGTTGGTCCCAGATTGTACAAACATTATCAACAAGGTGATGAAACCCACCTTAAATCAAGATAGCATAATGTCGATATAGTATTCAGTTGAATTATTCATTGCAGACCAATAGTACACCAATTTAAGTCATGATACTATTTAGTACTGCCAAGTAAGTGGGTTACTTACATCCTTTAGCCTCGTCCGTTATTAATCATCGAACATTACAGATATCAGAAATGAGACTCTGTCCTTAAAACATTTAAAACTTTATATGGGCATACCCACGCGACTACACTTTCTCACTTTGTGTTGTTCACTATTTAAGAGATTTCTTTCATAAAGCATTAACAAACCATAAATCTTGTAATGATATTTCCCTAAGATACCTATTCTAATGGATTAGAAATCTTGGTCAACCTAGCCCAAATTTATGTATATTAAGAAGTGTCAAAACATCAGATATTGCTGAATAAAGTTATCAGCGTCATGTTCAACTGGTTTAGTAAATCTTAAGTCTTTTTCCCTTAGTCACATAATCTAAGCGGCATAACACAAATTTACATCTCGGGACGAGATATCTTTTAAGGGGAGAGTAATGTACATCCGGCAATTTTCGGACTTTAAGATGACAACTTTATTTACCCTTTGACTTTTCGGGTCTGGCTTGACTTACAAAACAACCTCTAAATCCGAATTTCAACACGACTCGGACTCTAAAGCAATTTGATGTGAAATGATATTCCAGACAACTTTTCAGTTTTACCCGAGACCCGGAAACAAGCAGAAAATGACTGAAATACCCTCGCAAAAATTTTGAACACATATATAAATTATACATTTAATTTTCATTTCATTTATATATATAAACACACACATCTCCATTTCATCTCTCTCCCTCCCAAATCCGGCAGCCACCTCCGGCCACCACCGCCGCCGCCGAAAAACTTTTCCGGCGGACTTTTCCGGCCAACTCCAAAAAATGATCCCCGCCACCCGATCTATTCGATCTCCATACTCACTCGCCCGCACTCGCGCCTCCACAACCCCACTGACGCCACCACAGCAGCCACCCATCCCCGTCCCCCTCATCACATCGTCATCATCACCACACCAAAAAGGGTGTGTTCGTTATGTGGTTAACACCACTAGGGTCCGTTTGGTTGCGGGTTTAACAGCAGGGTGCGTTCGGGTTTAAAGGACCAAGAAGGGTGCGTTCGGTTTTTGATATTTTCACAAACAAGGGTGCGTGTGGTTGGCCATGTAACAACGAGTAGGGGTGCGTTGAGTGGTAAAACCTCACAAAAGGGTGCGGTTGGCTGTGTAATCCCCAAAGGGGTGTGTTTGTTGTCACTATTTTAGTAGCCGAGTAGGGTGCGTTTGGTTGGCTGCGAATGAGCCAAGTAGGATGTGTTTGGATTCGGTTTATCTTGGTTCAAAGTGTGGGCACATATATAGGATATATGGTTTGGTTGGGCACCAGCAGGGGTGCGTTCGGTGTGATGGTTTGCACAAGAGGGGTGCGTTTGGTTTTTCTCAAACCAAATAGGGTGCGTTGGTTTGTGTTTTCAGCCGGGTAGGGTGCGTTGGTTTTTCTGTCACCGAAAAGGGTGCGGTCGGGTTCGGGTCAACCACCGATTATGGTGCGTTTGGCCGTGACAGCCCCGAAAATAGGTGCGTTTGGTATACTAACAGCAGACTAGGGTTGTTTGTTTTATTAGTTATAACAAAAATGGGTGCGTTTGGGTCCGGGTCAACAGCTAGGATGCGTAAGGTTGTTAAATTAGTCATTAGGGTGCGTTTGGTTCTAAGTGAAACAGCCAAGGGTGTGTTTTGTTTGATGTTTACATGATTTGGGGGCGTTTGGTTGGACAGAAATCGCACAAGGGTGCGTTTGGTTTAGTAGAAATTAATATGGGTGTGTTTGGATGGCTGTTTAACAGCCATGGGGTACGTTTGGTTTAGCGGGAACCGCACAAGGGTGCGTTTGGTTGGTGGTGTACCACGAAAGAGTGTGTTTGGTTTTGTTTCCACCAAATGGGTGCGTTTGGGTTTGTGGGTTAACAACCGACGAGGGTGTGTCGGGTTGGCTGTCAAACAGCCGGGACAGCCGGGGGTTTGTTTGGTTTGATAATCAGACACAAAAGGGTGCGTTTTGTTTTGCATCATAAATATATTAATTGTTTCATTTATTTGATTGAGTAATTATATGTGATGAAATCTATTAAAACTTGCGGCGTCGAGATAATATATTATTGATATTAAAGCGGGATTAATATGAAATTATAAGCCATAATAGACATATTTTAGATAAGTTTTGAGCTAAAACGGATTTTGGCGCGTGTTTGTAACGAGTCATTTTGACCAGAAAATAGAACATGGGATTCTGGGTTTGAGATTTTGAAAAGTCAGACTTTAGTTTATAAAATATAACAAATTATATTTTGACGGACGTTTTGATATAAAACGGGACTTTTAACTCCCAATAACGAAGAAACTGGAGTGAAATCGAAATATACACTATAGTTGAAAAATAGGTTATTTTTAATATATATTAAATCTGACAGGTTTATTAATTAAAGGATTTGAGCACTTTCGAGTCCGTTGCAGCCTTCCGGCGAAACACGAAAGTTGTTCGTAATGACGTTTTACTTTGCTGCGAGGATTGTCAGTTTTTAAAATTAAGACATAGCGGGTCAAAACTAAAGGTCGGTTGATCTATTATTTCAATTAATTATATTTAAGACCACTGTTCGGTTCTAAAAACGGAAGGTCTAAAAACAGTAACTTTCGGTAAATATTCGACATAAGCTATGATTGGACGGAAAATAGTATATGTTCATATAATATACTAAGGGTTAAGGTTTAAAGACGCGCAATTGGATTTCTTATCACATGTATATATGTATGTATACATATTAAAATATGTATGATTTCGTCGTTACGATGTACGCATCGTTGATCGTATTTAATACGTGTATTATAATAGAGCGACATAATTATAGGTCGTGGCCTAGATCGTTGCAGATTCGGTTGTGATTTATTTGGATTATTTGATCGTGGTATTTGATCAAGGTGAGTTTATAGCCCCATGTTTTACTGGTTTTACATATATTTTTTGGGTGAGAACATGCTTGTTTACAAATTCATTTACAGGATTGTTTACAAATTGGTTTACATACTCATTTACATAGCTTGCTATGAGATACATTACTTGACTTCATTTTTGGTCACGAATGCATACTTTACTTTTGAAATGATTATGGATTAGCTTAAGTTGCATGAACTGTTAATTACTCGGAGGGTAAGCGCGAATGTTATAAGATAGATCTATTTGGGATTGACAATCCCCGTTCGGGTGACTAGCTATCACTGGGAACGAACGTTATACCATGTCGGATTACGATTTGATTGGCGCCTGCGGGGCCAACAATCATTACTGCCCGGGTGTTCTTGGAGGGAACACCCATGAGGGGAACACATTATTTTTATTACTGCCCGGGTGTTCTTGGAGGGAACACCTACGATGGGTACATTCTTACGGTGCCTTGAATAAAGTGGCATACATACAAGTCTACGTCGCAGTTTCATGAACTTAGAGTAATCGTAATCATTGTTTTATACTCACACGAATATTTACTATGCCTTGAATAAAGTGGCAATACATACTTGAAACATTTGGTGGACATTAAATTGGTCATAGCCATTTTCTTATAAATCTTTGGGATAAGATTGGTACTTTTGGTGACATAAAATGTGTCGTGCATTCTTTATAAATCTTTGGGATTTTTACATGGTACTGTGATGATACAGTGGATTAAATTCATATTTAAACTAATCTATGAACTCACCAACTTTAATGTTGACACTTTTAAGCATGTTTTTCTCAGGTGAATTAGATGCTTGGATTATTTGATGTGCATTGGAGTCGTTACATTCAAGTTTTTCATGGTGATGCAATTATGGGACAACTAATATTTATTGATTCAGAAAATTCTCAAGATTGTTTTTACAAACGACACTATTTATAGGTCGTTCACTGTATCTAGCCGCAGTTGTATTATGAAGTAGCACCCCAAGTGGTATTCCGCTGCGTTGTGATTTTTGGGGGTGTTACAGATTGGTATCAGAGCACTGGTTATAGAGAACTAGGTTGCATATTTTACCCTAGACTATAACCGTTTTCACAAATATTGCATCACATCAAACATTTTAAAAGTGCATAACACCCTACATGCTTATGTGCTTATATTTACGACAGCATTAATGCTTACTTGACATACATATATATAATATATATATGCTTGCATTCCCTTCGCGTATATCGTACGCTTATTTATATAAGAGTTATTATATAAATACCAGAATATTTTTAAGACATTGTGGGTTGCACAATGGTCTCATTCTACTCGTTAGACATTGTGAGTTGCGCAATGGTCTCACTTCGTTCTCAGACATTGTAAGTTAAACAATGGTCTCTAAGGATATTTATTTTTCTTCATAGCTTTATACTATATTGTATTTACACGAGACCAGTAATAATTTTGTTTTACATGGAATTATGTATGAATCTAAGTATTACAAGTCTTGTATGGGCGGGACTTGTAATAATGAGATTGATATTGATAATTGTTATGTTAACAAAGCCCGTCACAGGCTGTTTACATAGGATATGTATAAATCTAAGTATTACAATCTGTAAGGGCGGGACTTGAATAGGAGATTTAAATAATAATTGCTATTTGACTGGTTCAAGCGAGACTTTTTACCTGGTTTACTCTAACCGTGTACTCATTACCTATCTTGAACTCTAGGTCGATATTTTTTGATAGTTTTACTCCCCGTCTCCGAAGATGAGTTTGGAACACTCGTCCCATACTTATTAGAGCACATGCATCGTCATGTCATCAATCACCTTGAAGGTTATGTGAGTACGCATATTGCATTAGAAATTATTAAGTAGGATGATTTATAATCTCCTTATTTGAAAGGATTGGGACACCTCTTCAGTTAAATAAAGAAATTGTAAATCCCCGAACCATAAGTTTATCATTTCTTACTTACATAAATTAGGACGCTCCTTTATGTAAGTGATGAATTATAAATGAGTGGGCTTAATGGTATCCAATATGACACGAGTATGAACTCGAACCCGATAATCACCGGAATCCGTTAAAAAGGTCTAGAGACACAATCGTGCCTTAACACTCAGCAGAATCTTAAGGCCTCACTTGGAACTACATGATCTCATTCTTAAGATATTACTTTTGTCGTTGTAAATCCTTGTAACCACGAACTGTTCGTGGAACTAACAGACTTTTTGCACACTTGAACTAATGGAGTTGATTCATCCTCAAACTAACGATTGAGTACCATATTCCGCAGTATATCGCATAAGCTCTTCCGTGAGCTCCTCCCATTTGTTAAACTTTATTCTGGGAATATTGTTTCTCGAAATGTCCTCACCCTCTGCATCCCATCACCGTTTGTTATAGTTATCGTTGTTATAGTTGCCGTGGTTGGGTCCTGGAGCGGTCCCGACTGATACAACTTCAGCCAATAGGTAATGCAACCCTACCTTAAACGAGATAAACACCTATCGACGAAATAGATAGTCGGACTATTCATTTCGGGCCACTAGTAGGAAGACTTAGGTCGTGATACATCCTAGTACTGCCAAGTAAGTTAGGTACTTACATCCATAAGCCACGTTGATGTGAATCATCGAACATTACAGATAGTAGAAACAAGACTCCATCCTCGGACATTTAGAAACTTTTACATTCATACTTACGCGACTACACCTTCTTCTTGAGGTTTTCACTATAATGAGACTTTCCATATAACGCGGTTATACCAGTCATAAGATTTGTAATGATATATTTTGAGATACCTATTTTGATGGATTAAATATCCTGGACAAACCTAGCCAAAATTTTTGGTAGATTGAGAAGTGTAGAAACACCGAATTTTGCTGAATAAAGTTATCAGCATCTTGTTTAGAACGAGTTTATTAAACCTTAAATCTTTCCTTAGTCACACAATCGGATAACACAAATTTAATCTCGGGACGAGATTTCTTTAAGGGGTAGGTACTGTAACATCCGAGAATTTTTGAAATTTTGAATGACGATTTCAATATTTGACTTTTAGGGTCTGGCTTGACTTATAAGAATGACCATCTAAAGCAAAAAGCACGTTTTATTATTCGGAAAATGAGTAAGAAAACCAGTAATAGTTTTCGAAAACCTGAAAGCAATTTGATGTAAAACGACATTCCTGACAACTTTTTAGTTTTACCTGAGACCCGAAAACAGTCAGAAGGTGACTGAAATGCCCTCGCAAGATTTTAGAATCAAGAACGAGTACCGGCACAAAAAATAAATTAATTAAATTGTAATTAACACATTTTATAAATAAGATATATTAATAAATTATTTAACATTTTATACAGTGACGTTTGTGAGAGACGCAAAATATTCGAGTAAAATGATTATTTTACGGACAAGTTTATCAGAAATATACAAAATAAATAATAAACGTTTTAAATAAATTTTATAGAACGTTTACGAAAATTAGTCGAGTGAATACTCATTTTTATCAGAAAAATGATTTAGAAAACAATGGTGCAAGTTTCGTGCGTTGAATCGTCCGTTAAGTGGTTCAAATGAGTCCCGAACCATATTTTACCAAAAGTTACACTTTTGGTCTCCGAGGAAAACATTTACAAATGAACCCCCCATCTATTCGTAACATGTCACTTTTCTTTTTAGTTTATATATATATATTTATAAATATATATATATATAATATATATATATATATATATATATATATATATATATATATATATATATATATATAAAATTTATATATAAATTATACATTTTAATGTTTCATTTCATTATATATAAGAACACACAAAATCCCATTTCATCTCTCTCCCTCCCAAAATCCGGCAGCCACCTCCGGCCACCACTCGCCGCCGCCGGAAAACTTTTCCGGCGGACTTTTTCGGCCAACTCCAAAAAATGATCCCCGCCACCCGATCTATTCGATCTCCATACTCACTCGCCCGCACTCGCGCCTCCACCACCCCACTGACGCCACCACAGCAGCCACCCCATCCCCGTCACCCTCATCACATCGTCATCATCACCACACCAAAAAGGGTGTGTTCGTTATGTGGTTAACACCACTAGGGTCCGTTTGGTTGCGGGTTTAACAGCAGGGTGCGTTCGGGTTTAAAGCACCAAGAAGGGTGCGTTCGGTTTTTGATCTTTTCACAAACAAGGGTGCGTGTGGTTGGCCATGTAACAACGAGTAGGGGTGCGTTGAGTGGTAAAACCTCACAAAAGGGTGCGGTTGGCTGTGTAATCCCCAAAGGGGTGTGTTTGTTGTCGACATGTTTTTTTTTTATTTTAGTAGCCTATTACGGGTGCGTTTGGTTGGCTGCGAATGAGCCAAATAGGATGTGTTTGGATTCGGGTTATCTTGGTTCAAAGTGTGGGCACATATAGGATTTATGGTTTGGTTGGGCACCAGCAGGGGTGCGTTCGGTGTGAGTTTAGCACCAGCCTGTGTGCGTTGGGTTGCGGGTAAGTAGATTAGGGTGCGTCGGGTTTTCTAGTAGCACCGAAGCGGGTGCGTTTTTAGCTATCTCCTGAAAGCCTAGGTCCGCGTTTGTAATTTCTGGTTATGCAACAAGAGGGGTTGCGATTGGTTTGATCCTCAAAACAAATAGGCTGCGTTGGTTTGTGTTTTCACAAACCGGTAGGGTTGCGTTGGTTTTTTCCGTCACAGAAAGGGTGCGTCGTGTTTCGGTCAACCACCGATTATGGTGCGTTTGGCTGTGATAACAGCCCGAAAAAGGGTGCATTTGGTATACTAACAGCAGACTAGGGGTGTTTGTTTTATTGGTTATAACAAAAATGGGTGCGTTTGGGGCCGGTCACAGCTAGGAATGCGTATAGATTGTTTAATATCATTGGGTTCTAAGTGAAACAGCCAAGGGTGTGTTTTGTTTGATGTTTACATGATTAGGGTGCATTTGGTTGGACAGAAATCGCACAAGGGTGCGTTTGGTTTAGTAGAAACCAATACGAGTGTGTTTGGATGGCTGTTTAACAGCCATGGGGTACGTTTGGTTTTAGCTGGAGAAACCACACATAGAGGTGCGTTATTGTTGGTGTGTAGCACGAAAGTATGTGTTTTTGCTTTTGTTTCCATCGCACAATGTAGCGTTTGGGTTTGTGGGTTAACAACCGACGAGGGTGTGTCGGGTTGGCTGTTTGACAGCCGGGACAGCTGGGGGTTTGTTTGGTTTGATAATCAGACACAAAAGGGTGCGTTTTGCTTTGCACCATAAATATATTAATTGTTTCATTTATTTGATTGAGTAATTATATGTGATGAAATACTATTAAACTATTTGCGGCGCTAGATTAATAATTATTGATATTCAAGCGGGATTAATATGAAATTATAAGCATAATAGACATATTTTAGATAGTTTTGAGCTAAAATACGGATTTTGAGGAGCGCGTGTATGTAACGGTCATTTTGACCAGAAAATGAACATGGATTCGGGGTCGAGATTTTGAAAAGTCAGACTTTAGTTTATAATATATAACAAAATATATTTTGACGGACGTTTTGATATAAAACGGGACTTTTAACTCCCAATAACGAAGAAACTGGAGTGAAATCGAAATATACACTTTAGTAGAAAAATAGGTTATTTTTAATATATATTAAAATTCGACAGTTTTAATTAATTAAAGATTTTGAGCACTTCGAGTCATTTCAGCCTTCCGACGAAACACCGAAAGTTGTTCGAAATGATGATTTACATATTGTCGCTGGGGATTGTCATTTTTTTAAAATTAAGACATAGCGGAGTCAAAACTCAAGTCGATGATCTATTATTACAATTAATTATATTTAATACCACTGTTCGGAATTTCTAAAACGGAAGAGCTAAAAATAGTAAGTTTCGTTAATATTCGACATAACTATGATTGACGAAAAAATAGTATATACTCATAATAAAATACTAAGGGGTTAACAGGTTTAAAGACGCGCAAGTGATTTCTCATGCACATTGTATAAGTATGTATAACATAATAAAATATGTATTGATTTCGTCGTCACGATGTCACGGCATCGTTTTATCGTAAATTTAATACGTGTATTATAATAGAGCGACATAATATATAGGTCATGGCCGAGATCGTTGCAGATTGGTTGTTATTTTATTTGGATTAATTTCTGAATCGTGGTATTTGATCAAGGTTGAGTTTATATAGAGCCCCATGTCGAGTACGGGTTTACATATATTGTTTGGGGTGAAACATGCATGTTTACAAATGCATTTACAGGATAGTTTACAAATTGGTTTTACATACTCATTTACATACTTGCTATGGGATACATTAACTTGACGTCATTTTTGGGTCACGAATGCAACTTTAACTTTTATGAAATGATTATAGGATTAGCTTAAATGGCATGAACTGTTAATTACCGTAGGTAGGCACGAATGTTATAAAATAGATCTAATCGGGATTGATAATCCCCGTTATCGGTGACTAGTAATCAAGGGAACGAACGTATATACCATGTCAAGATTAAACGATTTGGATTGGCGCCTCTGCGGGGAAACATATTATTTGCCAATCAAGCCCTGTGTTCTTGGAGGGAAACACCCATTAGGGGAACACATTATTTTTAATTACTGTCCGAGTGTTCTTGATAGGGAACACCTATGATGGTTACATTCTAACGGTGCCTATGCATAAAGTGGATACATAAAAGTCAACTTCGCAGTTTCATGACCATAGAGTAATCGTAATCATTAGTTTTATACTCACAACGAAATATTTATTTATGCCTTGAATAAAGTGGCAATACATACTTGAAAACATTTATGTACATTAAATTAGTGTCATGCATATCTTTATAAATCTTGGATAAGATTTGGTACTTTACTTTTGTTGACATAAAATGTGTCATGCATTCTTTATAAATCTTTGAGATTTTTTTACATGTACTGTGATGAATACAGTGGTGACAAATACATTACATATTGAAACTACATTCATATTTAAACAATCTATGAACTCATCACTTTAATGTTTGACACTTTTAAGCATGTGTTACTTCGAGTGGACATAGATGCTTGAATTATTTGAAGTGCATTGGACTCTTATTACATTCAAAGTTTTTCATGTGATGGCAATTAGGGACAACTATTTATTTTGATTTCAAAAATCAAGAGATTGTTTTACAAACGACACTTTTTAGGAGGTCTTCTCTTGAATCTAGCGCTGTTTATTATGAAGTACACCCAATGTGCTATTCTCTGTTGGCATTGATTTTTGGGGGTGTTTACAAGTTACTCATAAATACCATTGCACAAGATATGAGAGAACGACTTCTAAATGTGTCATTTGAAAAGTAATCTTGTAAAGTCTAGACTCCAATGCACATCAAGTAAGCCAAGCATCTATTTCACCTAAGAAAAATATGCTTAAAAGTGTCAACATAAAGTTGGTGAGTTCATAGGTTTTTGTAAATGTAAATGTTGGATCAAAAATTTGTAAACAGTATATGACCATTTCAATCATTATAATAGTCATAAAAAATGTAAGCATGAATGTTGAAATCAAAGATTTGTAAAGCGTCCATGACCATTTCAATCCTTATATAAGACACAAAAAAACGTAACTAAAATGTTTGCGAATCAAAGATGTGTATGACTATTGTATCCCATACAACAGTCACAAAAATGTAAGTATAGTTGGACCAAAGCTTTTGTAAAGTATGCATGACCATTGTATCCAATATAATAGTCACCATGCATGATTACGATTATATCCCTAAGTTCAAGAAACTGCGGCGTAGACTTGTATGTATGCCACTTTATTTAAGGCACAGTAAGTGTTCATGTATAACAACCCACAATTTTCCTCTATGTAATTATCCATCTATTAAATTAGATGCAATTTAATTTCCATCTATTAAATTAAATGCAACCATTTTCATGGGAATATTTTTACTTTATTCCATCCAAAATGTAACATAACTTACATTACAAAAGTAAACGAGCTCATGCAACCACCAATGCCAATTTCATCAACGTTATAATATGTCAAGCAATATGTTTTAATCATCATTTTAGTCATACGTTATCTATTTAATGTACTTTCCATAACGTTATATCAAAAGAGACTTAAACGTTAACGTTTATATCAAAACCCTATTTATATGTAATGTTTACATGCAAAATAAATGTACAAGCCTTTAAGTCATGTGTATAAGTTATCAATATATGAAATTCAAATATATTTTCCCTCCAAAACCATGGTACAACTTCTTTAAACTCAAAGTATAAGCCGATTATGCATGATATTCAAAACATGCATTTTCCCTCCAAAATCTTAAAGAATTTTGTACAACCTTTTAAACATAACTTACTAATCCCCAATGCACCGCATTTGAAACATTATTAATCCTAAACCCTAACCCTAGCTCCTCCTAATCCTAACCCTAACCCTAAACGAAAACCCTAAAAACGTTAACTAGTTATTAACTAGTTCTAACCTAGCAAGCACCTTAACTCCACCATGACTCACCTACTTGCTAGCCTCATTGTCACCACCTTGCTAGCCACCTTCAGCACCTTGTCATCACCCTAGCACCCAAGCACCTCCATGAATCACCTACTTAAACAAACTTGCACTCCAAGTAACCACCTTGTCCCCCCTTTGATAACCGAACCCTCTTACACCCTTACACCTATTTAAGCTACCTCCTAGCCCTCCTTAGTCACCCTAGCTATTACTTGGTCACTACTCTACAACACCTTGGCCACCACTCCACTTAACTTGGTCACCACTCTAAGTAAACTTGGGCAATACTCTTTTTTTTACACTATATATACACGCATACATACATACATACACTTTCATTTCACCATCAAAACTTCATACTACCTTAAAATCATATTCTAGCCATGCCATAGAAGATGAAGAATTAAGTTAGCTAAGTATAGGGCCAAGATTTAAGCAGAAAGAATCTTTGATTCATAACTTTAAAGTGATTTCGAGACCCATTTACATCAATTATGACCCATTCAAGCTTTTGTAAGTCTTCACCTTGTTCTATAAGCTCTGTATTGTTTTAAGATTAATAACAGTCAGCTCCTATACATCCTTATGATCTCATGAAATCAGCCCTTAAACCCTAAAGCTTACTCATTTGGTTTTCCTAAACCAAACGCACTCTAAAAACCCAAAAAAGCTCTTTGCATTTATCTAATAAGCTATAAGCTATAAGCTGTTGTAATAAGCTCTTTCTATAAGCTCATTTATTACTTTTATAATCATTAAAACAAATAGTAAAAGCTAGAACCCATCGGGTTAAGATTTTAAAACCAAACGAACCCATTTTGGATCTTTAAGCCCATAAGCTCTTTTCACAAGCTATAAGCTTGTTAAAACTATAAAACCAAACTTATTTTAGCTTATTATGATAAGCTAAATGCTGCAAAACTAAATTGGATTTGAAAAATACAAAGTATATGGTTTTTGGACTAGAAATGCAAAACATTATTCATCAAAGGGTATAATATTGTAAATTTTGAAAATCTTAAACTTTTGAGCTAAAAATGTAATTATCTAAAGGTTCCACTTCATTGTTTGTTGTCATACTGAAAGTTTAAAGGTTTAATGTTTTAAAAATATAATTAAAGGGTTAAATTGTAAATTAATATATACCAATGGTATATATTGTCATTTTCGTATTCGGTATTAAATGTAATATTTTTATATTAATTATAAATATATATTTAAATATTATAAGACTCGATTTTATTAAAACCCGACACATTTGTTGTTATCATTCGTCGATCGAAACATTATAAAATCAATTATGTTATATATTTAACATAATTTATCATTCGCTAGCTTTTGAAGAAACTTAAAAAGATAAAACCTTATCATTTAATCTATAACGTATCACGTTACTAGGGAGTTTCATGTGAGGGTTTTCATTTAAGTAGACGTTTTGATGAGTTGCTGGATTTACGCTTTAAAGGGTCCTATCTCCTTAAACGTTTACTACATGACCTTTAGATTATGATAGCCCAAACAGTGATACGATATTTTCACAAGTTATCAAACCAAAAACCGTTAAACTTTATGAAATAAAGTTTGTAATATCAACAATCAAACTAAGACTTGACATATTACCCCAGGTTGCGTGACGAGGCTGTTTACTCTCATTTGAATTAAATTTCAAATCAATCAACTACCTTGATAAGGTGAGTTCATAGTCCCACCTTTACATGTTTTCTAAATCCCGTGGGGAGATACATGTTATAAACCATGAATACAAATGTTTTACAACTGTATGCTATCCTGATATATTATTGCCTAAGTTTTCCTTCACTGCCAGTATTTCTTAATCATGAACCATTAGTCACTTGCGAGTGAACGTGAATATTATGGATAGATCTATTGGGGGTGACGACTCCCGTTGGTGTACCCGTACATGGGGTAACCAAACGCACTATATTTGAGAACAAAGGATAACTTTGGCAAGTTACCTTTCCTTAAGGACAGTTGTTCCTTCAAGTCGTTAAATTGACTTTGGATGTTAATGTTTGGTTGCATGAGCTTAGGGCAATAATACTGTTTTTCCTGATAATTGTATGTGTTACAATTATTTCCACTTATGATGACTTGTATTCGATTATTACATTTCAAACCTATGAATTTCACTCAACCGTTGTGTTGACCCTTTTAGCATGTTTATCTTAGGTAATTAAGCAAACTATGGCACGGAGTGGCATTGGACATGAGGACGTCCAAACCTGTTATCATTCAACTTTATGTTTTGAAATGTATTTTGGGACCTCTTTTGTAAAAACTCTGATGAATAATGAATGATAACTAAATTTTCCAAAACGTCTCTTTTGAGTCGTTTTCTATTATTGTGACTATGATTCATGAAGTAATACCCCAGATTAGCTTCCGCTGCTATATGTCAAATATGGGGGTGTTACAGATTGGTATCAAGAGCCGCGGTTATAGAGAACAAGGTTTAAACCTTAACTATAACTACTTTTTCCATCCAAGAAAGTCCTCCGTGCCACTGCATTTCCCGAATAGTATGTAAAAGATACATAACTATTAGATTATTATATAAATAACTTATGTTATTTACACTGGGTTGTTACAGAAATATGTCTTCAAACACTTCCGACTATATCTACCCTATTATCGTCCCATCTGATTTCGATGTTGAGGATGCCTTTTCCTCTACAAACACTCCTGACTATACCCCGGCTTCACCAGACTATTCCCCAGCTTCACCGGGAAACACCTCTCCTGATCCTTCAGATGATTTATCTAAGTATCTTTTGGCCTCACTAGCCATCTCACCTTTCCACGATGATCCGTATATGAAGGTCATGCAAGCATATAATGCTACTAGTAATGAATTACCTATTCCACTACCACAAGCTCCTTTTGCTCCACCAACTGTTTTACCTCCATTTACAGTGTTACCACTATCATTAATGTTTGATCCCCAAGATTTCTTTCTTCCTGAAGAGATTTTACCACCTCAGAAACGAGCCCGTTTCCTATCACCCTCCTCTACTAATTTCTCTACCCCACCTCAAGTATTTGAGATTGGAGAGAGTTCTCATAAGACGAGTTTGGAACGTCATGAGGAACAGATCGAGACTATTTTGAATCACTTAGATGAGCTCCCTCTTGAGCGCATTAAGCACATGGAAAATAAGATAGAAGGTCTTGGTAATAGTCGAGTAATCATACAACGAGATTTTGATCAACTAGAAACCGAACTTCAAGAAGCCCGTACTCAGATTTCTGAATTTTAGAAAGAGCAAATAAGGCATGATCAGATATGAAGAGTCTTCTGGACAAGATCCGTAAGCTCAAGAACCACAAGGGAGGACCACCACCACCTGACTACTAGACTAGATCCTTATCATTTACAGCTTTTGTTAGAATCCAACCACTGGATGTGTGGCATAAATAATGACCCTTGTTAAATTTTGACTATGTAAAATATGTAGACAAGTTGTTTATGACTTAATACAGTGGTGATTCCATTATACCTAGCTGTTTTATGATACTGATTTCTGTTTATCATGGTTGTTGATTCGTCAATAGTATATATATATCATATATAAGCAAACTATCAACCAATTACCTTTAGCCAAGGATTGGTTAAAAATTTACCAAAATAAAATATATACGTGTCCGGAAGTTTGATTTCCCGGGTCGTTATGTCCCAACGAGGCTTGAATGGAAAATCGAATGACGGATTGATGATTGATGTTTGAATTGAACGAAGATATGATTGATTTTTCTATTTCTATGATTAAAAATGCAAAAACAAATAAATTAAACCTAAAAACGAAAGCAATATAACTTAAAACCTAAAACGGGTACGAAAAACGAGGGTCAAAAACCTAAATTTTGCAATTTTAACCCTAGAACAATTTTTAAACTAAAAATAGATTCTACTTGACTAAAAACGAAGTTTAAAAAAAAACTAGATCGAAAACGGAGTTCGTTAAGACCAAAAACGAGTCAAAACAAAAACGGGAACGAATCCCGTTCTTTAAAAAGTGAAATTTTGCAAAAACGACCCTACGAAAGTTTTTCTATTTTTCCTACGTAAAAAATGATAAAAGAAAATTTTCAAAAAAAGAAAAATATTTTTTTGACTTTTTATTTATTTTTTTATGAATTAAAAACTGATTTAAAGAAAATAAATGATTAAAAATAGTAAAATTAATGGGAAAAATCATGGAAAATAGTTTAAAGTGTGAAAAATCTAGGAAAAATAAAAGTGAGAATGCAGCTTTTCAAATAAGCTGCCAAATAAGCTGAAACAGCTTATAAGCTATTAAGAGTAAAGAGACTATATAAATTAAGTGTGGGAAACACTAAACGAAAAAGACCCTAGGGCGACTGGTGAGTGTGGTGTGTGTTAAAGTGGTTGAGAGGGTTGAGGTCTGGGGTTCGAGCCTTGCTCACCCCAGACTTCCCCTTTCCCATTTTTTTTTAAATTTTATTTTACAAAATAATAGAACACATGGAAACAAACATTTTTTTATAACTACAACTAGCAAGACTAACATTTGAAATTCCAAGAATTGGCATTTTTATGCCAATTATGGTGCCAAATTCCGAGAAACTTAATGGAAGTCCTTCATCGAGGATTGACCCAGAAAGTATTAAAGGAAATGTTTACTGCTTCAAAAGCCTAAACTTTGGAGGAAGGCCATACCATAGCCTAAAGGATCATAGAATCAAGTAACAAAGCACAATTCTGTGCAAGGAACCAATGATCAAAAAAACAAAAAGTTTGATGATAGAAGAACCTTCACCAACAACAACAATCGCAACAATGATCACCACCAACAGCAAAATATAAGGCAAGAAACCTTCAGGGCTTATGCTGCCACCCCAACAGAAAATAGTAGGTATACTGGAAGCCTTCCCCTGTGTAAGAAATGCACCCTGAATCACACAGGACCTTGCACTATCAAGTGCCAGACTTAGCAACAAGGTAGGTCACCAGACTAGGAACTGCATAAACAAAGGGCCAGCCACTAGAAGCAGCCTGCAACCAGTATCCGTAACTTGTCATGCCTGTGGAGAGAAAAGGCACTACAAAAGTCAATGCTCAAGAGCAAACAACAGTGCCTATGGAAGAGCATACTTGCTAAGGGACAGAACGCTCAATAAGACCCGAACTTAGTCACGGGTATGTTCCTTCTAAACCAACATTTAGCTAGAGTATTATTTGATTCAGGAGTCGATAAAAGTTTTGTATCCACATCTCTTGCTTCTATGCTTAATATCCCACCAATTACACTAGATACCACCTACGGCATTGAAATAGCTGATGGAAACCTGGTAGGCACTAATACCGTTATCTAGGGTTGCACTCTGATTTTGCTAAACCAACTTTCGAAATTGATCTTATGCTGATTAAACTCGGTAGTTTCGACGTCGTCATTGGTATGGATTAGTTATCCAATATCAGCTAAAATTAATCGTGACGAGAAGTCGTCCACATCGCCCTTCACGTAAAACTTGATCAACGAGTGATCAAAGTAAAACTCGAGTAAACCTCATATCCTGTATTAAAACCAAAAAATATATATCCAGGGGATGTCAAATTTTCGTAGCCCAAGTAATGGAGAAGAAGTCAGACGAAAGACGACTGGAAGATATACCAGTAGTCAGATAATTTCCAGAAGTCTTTCCTAAAACCTACCCGGGCCTTCCTCCCCCCCCCCCCCCCCCCCCCCCCCCCGGTTCGCCAAGTAGAATTTCAAATCGATTTAATGCCAGAAGCGGCACCAGTAGCCCGAGCACCCTACAGATTAGCTCCTTCAGAAATGCAGGAACTATCTGACCAGCTACAAGAGTTAGGAGACCGAGTTTTTATCCGACCAAGTACTTCACCTTGGGGAGCTCCTATATTATTTATTAAAAAGAAAGACGGATCTTTTAGAATGTGTATCGATTACCAGGAGTTGAATAAACCTACCGTAAAGAATCATTATCCATTACCCAGGATCGATGATTTATTCGACCAACTTCAAAGGTTCGAAGTGTTACTTCAAAAATTGTCTTAAGATCAGCTATCACCACTGAGAGTCAGGATGAAAGAATATTCCCAAGACTGCTTTCAGAACGCGGTACAGACACTACGAATTCCAAGTGATGCCATTTGGTTTAACTAACGCGCCTGCTGTATTCATGGATCTCATGAACCATGTGTGAACCATACTTGGATAAATTTGTTATAGTGTTCATCGATGATATTCTTATCTACTCCCGTAACAAAGAAGAACACGCAAATCACCTGGGAATAATACTGGAATTACTCAAAAAGGAGAAATTGTATGCCAAGTTCTCCAAATGTAATTTCTGGACCAATATCGTGCAATTTCTTAGGCACGTAATTGACAGTCAAGGAATTCACATTAACCCCGCCAAGATTAAAGCATTTAAGAATTGGGCATCTCCTACTACACATACATAATCCCCAAATTCTTTTCTTAGGACCGCCGATTAATATCGGAGATTTATCAAAGATTTTTTGAAGATTGCAAAGTCTTTGACTGAATTACCCCAAAAAAACAAGAAGTATATATGGGGAGAAAACCAAGAGTCAGCTTTCCAACTGCTAAAACAGAAACATTGTGAAGCTCTAATCTTAGCATTAGCAGAAAGAAATGATGACTTTGTCGTTTACTGTAATGCATCACATCAAGGTCTGGGAGCGGTGTTAATGCAAAGAGAAAATTTAATTCATATGCATCCTGACAACTCAAGCCTCATGAAGAGAACTATACCACACACGACCTTGAATTAGGAGCAGTAGTGTTTGCTCTTAAAATTTGGAGAAACTATTTGTATGGCACAAAGTGTACTGTGTTCACTGATCATAAAAGTCTTCAGCATATCCTTGATCAGAAAGAGTTGAACATGAGACAACGCCGTTGGTTAGAATTACTCGCATATTACGATTGTGATATTCGCTACCATCCTGGAAAGACAAATGTTGTAGCAGATGCCTTAAGCCAAAAGGAACGAATCAAACCACTCCGAGTTAGAGCGTTAGTCATGACCCTTCACCCAAAATTACCGTTATAAATTCCACGAGAGCCCAAACGATGGATCAAAGAAGAGAACACAAGCTAAGAACTTACGAGGAATGGACAAAGCATTTGAGGTACGTCCTGATGGAACCCGATGTATCAAGAATCGAAGTTGGTTACCACTCTTTGGTAATTTAAGGGACTTGATCATGTATGAATCCCATAAATTGAAGTATTCCATCCACCCAGGTTCTGACAAGATGTATCAGGATCTAAAGAAACTCTATTGGTGGCCTAACATGAAGGCATTATCGCTGAACTATGTTGTGGCCAAGTGTTTAACATGCACTAGAGTTAAAGCAGAATGTCAGACAGCCATCCGGCTACATAATACAACGCAGAGATACCTACATGGAAATAGGAAAGAATAACGTGGACTTCATTACAAAACTACCAACACAATCAAGCGGATATGGACACAATTTAGTCATTGTAGACCGCCTTACCAAAAATCACGCAATTCATCCCCTACCCAGAAAAAAAAGACAGATAGTATGGAAACCCTTACAAGGTTGTATATAAAGGAGATAGTCTTACGACATGGAGTGACGATATCCATCATCTCAGATCATGACAGTCATTTCACATCCAGATTTGGCAGTCAATGCATAAAAAAAAAAAAAAAAAAAAAAAAAAAAACAGAATGCTTTGGGTACTTAATTAGACATGAGTATGGCATATCATCCCTAGACTGATAGACAAAGTGAAAGAACCATCCAAACACTCGAAGACATGCTTCGAGCCTATGTTATAGATTTCAGAAAAGGATGAGAGAGACACTTACCATTGGTGGGAATTTTTCCTACATTAACATTACCATGCCAGTATTAAGCATCACCATTCGAGGCACTTTATGGTCAAACAACACGCCGTGCAGATACACACGTACTGCTGGCCCTCAGTTTAAGACATTATTATTCTCACCCATACAGGACTAAGATAGGGTTTCCATAGAAACCACCGAAAGAACATAGAGCGTGCAGCCGCGCGACACCCCCCCATGCAAGCTGCAAGAGACCGGCTAGACCACGCGACACACCCTCAAAACCAGCCCCCTCACAATGGACACAGGGCTGCAAGCCTTTGGCTCAGAGCCACACCCAAGTTGTGAGTAGTATCGATCTATCTTATATCTATCTCTTACACCATAAACACCAAGTACCCTCGCGCGCTCTCTCTCCCCTCATGCGTGCCGATTTAAAGCGAGAGCACGACACCGAGCGACCCCACCCACCCGCGACGGCACACTTACCGAAGAAAGACGACCGCGCGATCCTCCATCGCAATCCTTACAGAGAGGGTCGCGGACCACACCCACGCGCATCTACACACCTCCCCTACCACATGTGAGAGTCTGAAGAACTCAGTTTGGTCCACAGTACTTTTCCACGTTTTCTCTCTATTCTAAAGAAAATGCATATCTGACGAATTCCCTCTTCATTCCAATGAAGAGCTTCGCTTATGACAAACTCAACTTTGTGGAAAACAATAGAAATTAATGGATCAAAAGTCAAGCAACTGAGACAAAGTCATATCCCTATAGTCAAAGTAAGATGGAACTCTAAAAGAGGACCATAATTTACGTGGGAACGCAAAGATCAAATTCGTACCAATATCCACACCTGTTTCCAAATATCACTCCAACATCCAACTAAATCTCGAGACGAGATTTCTTTTAAGGTTGGGAGACTATAACAACCTACAATTTTCATTAATGTAATTATCCATCTATTAAATTAGATGCAATTTTCCTTAGTGTAATTTCCATTTATTAAATTAGATGCAACCATTTTCATGAAAGATTTTTGCTTTATTTCATTCATAATGTAACGTAACTTACATTACAAAAGTAAACGAGCTCACGTAACCTACCAATGCAAATTTCATCAACGTTTATGTCAAGTAAACGTTATAATATGTATATGTTTTAATCACCATTTTACCATACGTTATCTATTGAACGTACCTTTCATAACATTTAATACAAAACGGACTTTAAACGTTAATGTTTATATCAAACCTTAATTATATGTAATGTTTTCATACAAAATAAATGTACAAGATTTTAAGGCATGTGTACAAGTGTACAATGCATAACTTTTAAATAGCGTTTCCCTCCTAAACCAATGTACAACTCCCTAAAGCTTAATGTACAACCCGATAATGCATGAAATTCAAAATATGCATTTTTCCCTCCATTTTCTAAGGCATTTTGTACAACCTTTCTAGTACATGTTACAAGCACTCAATGCATAATATTTAAACTATGTTTTCCCTCCATTTCATTTCCCTAGCTCGTCCAAAAACCAAAACCCTAACCCGAAAACCCTAAACAACCCGTTTCACTCTAAACTTGTTCAAACCAAGTTCTAACCAAGCAAGAACCATTCTCCATGATTCACCACCATGCCTACTACCTTTATAAGCACCTCCATCACCACCTTGTCACCACCTAGCACCTTTGTCACACCCGTGCTCACTAAGTAAAATCTCCTTGTCACCACCCTTAATAACCAAACCCGTCACACCCTCCTTACACCTCTTTAAGCTATTTTCTTAGCTTCTCTTAGTCACCTAGCCAACCCATAGCCACCACTCTACACAACTTGGTCCCTACTTAATGTAAACTTGGCCACTACTCCTCTTTTGACCCTATATATACACGAACACATACATACTTCCTAAATTCACCATCTAAACTCAAAAATACTTTAAAACTATGCTCTAGCCATGTCCTAAAAGAGAAGTAAGGCAGATTAAGTGACTCGCGCGAACTTACACCTTATTATATATAAATAAACATAGACATCTATAAATATATAACAAGGATCAGGACCCACAAAATCAAGAAACCGGAAGCAGTATAGAGTGTTCCCGGGTCGTTATGTCCCAACGAGGCTGAAATGGAAAATCGCAAGACGATTGATGATTTGTGTTGGAATGTCACAAGGAATGGATTATGATTGGGTACTAACACTGAATAGACAAATGCAAATTAAAATAAGCAAAGAAAATAAGCTAGGACAAGAATAAAAGCTAGGAATGGCAAAAACACTTAAAACTTTTACACTAAGGCACAAATAAGCTCAAATAAACTTAAGACAAATTAAATAAACTCAACTAACTCTAAAATAAGGAAATACAAAAAGCAATTAAGCTAAATTAAACAAGATGAACACAACAGCACTAACAGTATTAACTACCAGTACTAACTTGAAGTTAGTACTGCTAGTTTTAAGTTAGAACTGTTAGCTTAAGTTAGTACTGTTAGGCTAACAAAACACAAAGAAACAATAAATAAGCAAACAAGCTAAAACAGAAGTTCACCTAACCTTAATAAGCACTTAGTAATTGGAATAAGCAACTAGAATAAACTAAAATGATAAATAAGCTAGAAAACTAAAACTGATAAACTGTTGAGAATACTTTAAAAAGGAAAATAAACTTAAATAAGCAAACAGTAAAGGAAAAGGATTTAATCTACTCTAAAAAGCTGAAACAATCTTAAATAAGCAAAATAATAAGCTGATAAGGCAGAATGAACTACCAGTACAACATTCCAACTAACAGTATTAACTGTAAGTTTTAGCACAGCTAGTGCAGAGTTAGTACTGCAACTTTGAAAATTCCAAGAAAATGAACTAGCAGTACTAACTTGGAGTTAGTACTGGTAGCTTTAAGTTGGTGCTGTTCCAAAAGTGAACTAGCAGTTTTAACAAATAAACTAACAGTACTAAGCAAAATAAGCACTAAACATACTGATAAAACACAAATAAGCAGTTTAAACAATCAAATAAAAAAACAAGAAAAGGAGAGACTTACAACCACCTTGCTCAAAAACAGGGTTAAACAAAGAATCAAAGTCTAGCTTTATAAAACAAGCTAGTAAAGTCCATAAGCCCAACCAGAACTGGCTTATCATCCAAAACAAAACTGGTATATTTGAGAAGTGATAACTTATATTTTCTCTAGACTACTTACTTTTTTATTTACTTAATGAAAACAGCTTATGAGTAAGCTGTGGTGAGAGCTTTTTGAACACAAAACAATATGATTAAGAAACTTAACACTGGTATTGTAAATTGACTTAAAAACTTCAAACTTGCATTAATCTTGAAAGTGTTACAAAGATGAAAGTAAAAGCTGTAAATGACTCGAAACAAACTGAAAATAAGCTAAATTATTTTTTTAAGATTAAAAGCTAAAAAAAACTCTAGATGCCTCAAAGGCTTACAAGAAGCTCTATTTATAGCCGAAGTCTTCACCTTGCAGCTTGTGCTTCTTTGGAGAGATAAAAACAAGTGTGCTTGTTGTGTGAGGAGAGTCTAAAACAAATCCCAGCCTTCAATTCCTTTTGTGCTTCTTTTGAAACAATCTTAGCCATCGAAAATGTTTTTGGGAATGGTGAGGGATTGCCAACATGGACTTTATACAGCTGGGGGGGTTAGTAGGGTGGATGAAATGATTTTGGCTAGGGAGAGAAGTGGTTTTGCAGGGAAGAAAGTATGGGACGACATACCAGTTGTAACTGGGTTTGTTGGGCGGGAAAGAAGACTTTTTGGGGGAGTTGGCAGTTTGGTCCCCTCAAGTTGTATAACTTAAATGTAATCTCTACCCGGTTTGCAACTTTGGCCCTTGTCTTTCTCTTTTGCAATACAACTTGAGGTTTTGGCAGTTTTGGCCCCTCAAGTTGTATTTTCTTGCTTTGTCTGACTTTTGACTTTGCCCTTTTCTACCCCGTGCTTGGAATTGCTTGCTTTTGGCTTTCTTTTTGCCCTTTTCTTGAATATCCGTTTCCTGCACAATACAAATGCAAACATACAAATACAATGTATTTTTGGTACGTTTTTAGTCATTTAAGTCCGTTTTTAATGGAAAATAGTATGTGTAATTAAGCACATACCACTCTTCATCCGAAGTAAAGAGCAAAGGTCTCCATGATTAAAGAATCGAAAGATTTATCATCACTAGCTCTAGATGAGCTTATTGGTAATCTCAAAATACATGAAGTAATCATGAAAAAGGATTTTGAGATTTGCAAAGGCAAAAGGGAAAAGGTGAAGTCCATTGCCTTAAAAGCAAAGAAAGAGTCTAGTGATGATGAAACATCATCATCGGGTAGTGAAGAATATGCTATGGTTGTAAGGGACTTCAAGAAGTTCTTTAGAAGAAAGGGTAGATTTATTAGACAACCACGTGACAAAAAGAAGTCATTTCGGAAAAGGGATGAAATGAAAGGCTAGAGTGATCGAAATGCTTTAGATGCGGAGATCTGAATCATCTCATTGGTGATTTTTCAAAACCTTCACAGAACGAGGAACAAAAGGCTTTTGTCGGGGGTTCTTGGAGTGATAGGAAAAATGAAGACGATGAAAAGACTAAGTAAGAAACTTGTCTCATGGCACAATCGTCAAACGAGGTAACTCTTGAATCTTTTTATTATAGTGATAATACTTCTTCCTTAGATGATGATGCAATGTGTCACACCTCGCCAAGGCAGAAACCCGAGGCTTAACGAGAATGGATACCCTCACAACACAATGGTGTCACCATACAGAAAACTACATGAACTAAACAAAACATACGGGACACAAAATGTCATTACCCAAACAAATATAAAAGATATCCGACATCTTGTATTGAAGTAAAAGGGGTTCACATCAATACCAAGACATGCAATACAACCAAAACAAATCTAAACAGTTCAAACCAACAAACATTCAATATTCAATCAAACGAGAAATAAACTATCTTATGTTGTTTTAAACTATTCTTACTATCGCATATATATTTGTTTAAAACATACACTTTGTTGCCATAGAATGTGTAACTTGATAAACCTTATATCACATTCAACGGGATATTGGACAATGTGCTTGATTCATAACCTTTGGCAATTATGCCACCTGCTGCAGATATGGGATCATTGTCATCTACAACAGATGTTGTAGAAACTGATGTGGCAACCAACATAGTGAAAAGCGGAGGAACAAAAGAACATATCAGTGATGTTATGTTGAAATTAGCAAAATATTTGGCAAAAAAGAAAGGAACACCTGCTGAACCAAGCATTATCTTGCCAAGTTTGCCAAGATATGCAACCACAATGACTCCAGGTGATTCTCTAATAACAAACATTGAGAATAAAATTTGTGAAACAAGCAAAGATAAAGGTCGGGAAACATAAGCCAAAAAACCGCTAGAAAATCATTGTTCAAGGACTCACCTATGGCCAGAGAAAACACGAGTACAAAAAAGCCTAAGCAAGAGAAGTAACAAGAATACAAGCGCTCCTATCTTTTGTAACCAACACTAAACTTTCTGTTGTGCTCCTATGTAGTATGTAGGACTATTAGGATAACTTATCTATGTTGCATTAAATGTGAGAACACTGTTGTTCTCCACAAGACGGTATACTAACGATTCACACCTCTTTTGCATCAGTCAAAGAAATATTCTCATCTATGTGAAAATAATTGTTACAGACACCTAAGTTCGAATACGTTCAAACCAAAATGGGAAAAAGACACAAAAAAGACAATCAAATACCCTAACTTAATAAAAAATACAGTGTGCATAAAAACAAGATGTAAAACACAAAACATCAAAAGCTTCAGTGTGCACGCCGTTATTCAAACGCGATATAAAAAATGACGAACCACCAGAAAAACAAAGAACGGAGGATACGCTGGGGATTTATGTATTGTGCAACGTGATTGTACATAGCATACAGATAACCACGCATTCACCCTTTTCTTTTATCGGCGTAAACTATACATCCAACTACACATCATATTCTTCATACTGTTATTGACAATATCAAAACCTTTTTACTAGAAACTAAACACAAATTAAAATAAACAACTCCACAGGTTCAAAAAAACAAGAACCACATGAAACCTATAATATTTATAATCATACACCATAACCAATACAATAATCATTCACACATCAAAAAGATAGCAAACATAAAACCTAAACAGTACTAAAAGAACATGCAAAAGAAGCTTATTAACTCTTTTAATTATACAATTATATTTATATATTATATTATATATATATATATATATATATAATAATAATAATAATACATATATTGTATGAAATACTAAAATTAATAAATAAATAAAATGAGTCAAGTGTTCCGCTAAGGTTTTTAAGAATGATTACTTTTAACCAAAGTAAAATCCAAAACCTTTTCCGGGTCGTGCTCCAACGAGGCGTGAATTAAGAATCGTGATTAAGTTTGTGATCGCGTGAATTGAATGATCAAATTTTTGGCTTGGATTCGATATCATAATTAATAGGTAAAAACAAATAACGCGAAAGCAAACAATTAAAGGCAATAAAAGATTTAAATCATAAAAACGTTAACGGAATTATACACGACTTTAAAAAACTTAAATTATCAAATTTTAACCCTAAAAATGCAAATTTAATTTTTAAAAGTCCTAAATGATTAAAAATAATTTTAGAAAAAAGAATTATATTTTTTTGACTTTTATTTTATTTATTATGAATTAAAAACTGATTTAATCTAAAAATATTAAACTAATTTATAAAAAACTGAAAAATTCACGAAAAGTACTTTTAAATATTCTAATCCTAAGAAAAACAAAGTGGGTCCAACAACTTATTGGAATAAGCTGTAAATAAGCTAAAGAGCATAATAAGCTAAAATTTGAATATAAGGTTTAAATATTAAATGTAACAAACTATGAACGAAAAAGACCCCAGGGCAGTTGGTAGTGTGTGGTGGTGTTAAGGTGTCAGTTAAGTGAGGGTGAGGTCTCGGGTTCAACCCTTGAGACTTCCTTCAACTCTCAACATTTTTATTTTGCAAATTTTTTTATGAAAAAGTTAAACAAGGCTGAAATAAGCAACTTTTGTTAAATGACTTTTTATAAAAACTTAAAAATAAGCTAGAAATTAGCTTAAAAGGTGACAGATTCACTTTAAATCTTAAAAGCTTTGACACTTAACTGCTTTGACACATAAACCTTAATAAGCTCACACTTAGTCCAAATAAACTACTAAAGGCTTAATCCACATTATTAAGCAAACTAAACCCAGAATTACAGAATTCCCAATGAGCCATAGTTCAAAATCCAAATTAGCTTTTTAACTAAAAAAACTAAAAACAGTCTAATGAGGCAACTTTAAGCTAATTTTGAAGCTACTAGATCATTAAGCTAATGTCTAAAAGATAAAAACAGATAGAGCTAGTACTACAAGCTATAAGAAAAAGCAAAATTTAAGCACTTAGGAACATTAATAAGCTAGAAAATGACAAATGAAAAAGGCTGATTACACTTAAAATCCTATGTTTTTGGTTTTTTCAAGTTTTTATAAAAGCTAAAATGACACAATGTAGCCCTATTTTTAAGCTAGCAAATGAAAGCTAAACTCAAAAATAAGCTCAAACAGATTGAGCTTATACTAAAAATAGCTTATGCTATCAATTCAAACTCTAAAACAACTAACAACTAACCTAGAATTAAGATTGAAAAGGGACTTTTAACTTTTAAAACTGGTACTATGAACTTTGACAGATTTTGACAAAAACACAAACCACAATAGCAGACCTATGTAACCTTGTTTCTACTTCATTTTGAGACTTAAACATGCATAAAAACAACACCATAAAACCACATTCAAAGATCTAATCATTTAAGTAGTTTGACTAAACTTATGATTCACATATTCAAATCACAAGTAGATAAAACCTTAATACTGAGTTTTGAACCTTAAAAACTTTTATAAACTAAATTATAACCTTAATGACAGCTTAACAAAGTTGACTTAAAAGCCAAAAGGCATTCAAGCAGTTTTAACACTTGGTTAAAACTGCTAAGCCAAACACCCCTTCAACAAAACTAATTTTATTTTAAACTTGAAATAAACTGATTTAAGCTTAGATTTATAAAAATAGATTATAAACTAAGCATATTAAGCATTAATAAGCAAATTCCAACCTTTAATAATCACTTAACTATAAGCAAACAGAATAAGCAAATTGAGCTAAACAAGACAGATTTTATCTAAAACTTAAAGTAATGATCTATAATCTATAAACTAAACATATTAAGCATTTCTAAGAGATAATAAGCACTAATAAGCAAATAGAAACAGTAAATAAGCAGTTATATCAGCTAAGACAGTTTTAAGCTAAAAATGGAAAAGTGAACTTACAAAACCCTTTGCTTAAACAAGGGTAGTAAATGTTGTTAGAGCTTATCTACAAAGCTCTAGCTTGTTAATCCGGCTTATTTTCCAATTTAGCTTTTGAGTGATTTTTGAGTAAATATAACTTAAACACTATAAGCTATGGAAAAACTTATTTTGCTTAAGTAAAACAGCTTATGTTAAACTGCGAAAGAGTTTAAGAGAAGACTTAACCAAAAACATTTTTAAAACATAAACTTCATTAACTTTAAAACAGAATTTAACATAAAAACATAAATTTCATTAACACTTAAAAAAACATTACAAGACTTTAAATAAAGTTACAATGAGCTAATATAAACTAATTTAAGCTGAAAATTACAATGAAAGATGGATCCCTATTTCTGCCTTAATGGCTACTATTTATAGACGAATGAGAAGGTTCTAGGTCTTGTGTTTGTTGTGTGAGGAGGAAGAGAGTGTTCCCCAAGCCTTCAATTCTGATCCCTTGATTCTTCATTTGTGTTTCTTTGTTTTGATCACAGCTATTGATTATGTCCTTGTCCCATCAACCAATAAGACATCATGGGATTGCCATGGTGTCTTGTCTTCTTCTGGGGGTGGGGTTTGATTGGGTGTCGGGTTGTGGGGGAAAAGGTTAAATAGGTTTGTCTGTTTACAAGGTACGCTTTGACAGGGATGGGGGAATAGTAAGTTTTGGCGGGTAATTGATTTTGGGGGTATTGGGTTTTTGATTTGTAACGGGGTTAGAGGAAAAGGGACTAACGGTGTAATAGGTGAAAGGGTTGTAGGGGCTAACTGTGTTAAAGTTAGGGACTAGCAGTGTTAGTCCCTATGGACTAACGATGCAAAGGTGTTAAAAGGGTAATGGGCTAACAGGGTTATGTGTATTTGGGCTTTTGGACTTTTGATCTTGGGCTGGTTTAGGATTGTTTTGGATTAGGGCTTTTTTTATCATATAAGGTTTATAGATAAAGGCTTAATGGGCTGACCCGGCCCATTAAATGGGCGTGGGTTGGTCCATTTAAGATGCACACGTCTTTGGCTTCGACTTTTCACGATCTTTCCAATCCCGTGCTTGGTTTTGTCGGTTTTGGCTTTATTTTTGTTCTTTAGTAAATATCTTATACCTGCACAGTATACAAGGCAAAACAAACATATATTTGGCATTTTATGTCCGTTTTTTGGTCATTTAAGCTCGTTTTATTAGGTAAAATGTATGTGTATTTAAGCACATACCAAAATCCCCCATACTAAATATTGGTGTCCTCTCGCAATGCATAAGTAAACACTTTAGACAACTAGTGTCTTAATTCCCACGACTTACTTACCTCTAAAGTAGCTAATTGTAATCATAAGGAGTTAAGAAATCTATAGCTTTGAAAAGCCCCGTTTTGACCATTTTTATAAATCTACACTAATTACCACATATATTTTTTTATCTTTATATTTTTCCTTTTTCTTTTTCTAACTAGAATGTTTGGACTTTCATTATTTTCATAACCTTTAGGGTCATAGAATAAGAAGTACTTCAATCCTAAAATGCCCAAAAGGATAAATTCATCGTCCCTAATTTTTTCACATGTCCCAAACCAAGCTTTAAAATGAAATCACGTTAATTTAAGTTAAGAATGCTAACCTAACTCATACTTTGTAACTTGTGAAATTTTCAACTCATCCGACAATTATTATATCTTCGGTGAATGTGCTTTTTTATGAATTTTTCACGTGGATCAACCTTTTTAAAGATAATTGCAATATATCTATGCTTTAGTTCCAACCAAGGAAAATTATGATTTTGAGGCGAGATCATTCCCTGTAGCGTCTTTCTTCTCGGCACATCTCAGACCAGAACGGCATCGGTGACCCGGGCTTTTGACACCCACAGAGAATAGTATCGGAACTCATGGGACCTTCGGTTTCAAAAATCTTAGGCTTCCGTTAATAAACATACATTTAGAAAAAATCATACTTAAATGGAATAGTCTTAGTTCAAAAGCATTTTTAAATTTAAGAAAAAAGAGATTTTCTCTATATTTATTAAATCACATATATTACACTTAATATAATTATACATCCTTTAAATAAAGGAAATCCTCGACCTTTTGAAGGCTGCAACAATCGGTTGTGAGGGCTAAGATGCAGCAAAAACTTTTATCAGTCTCGGTTAATTACAATGGGCCTTATTTAGTAGACGCCCATGGTGTGAGCCGGCAAAATGGCAGTAAACTTTTTTCAGCCCAAGTTTATTATTATTTTTGCCTATTCATTTTATTTATTTAACCACTTTATATTTACACGATATAGAGAAAATTTCTTTTTAGAAAATTTAAGTATAATTTGAACTAAGACTAAATAAATTATTGTTATCGACTACATTAAAAAATCGTTGATTTAAGTTTAATTTTCGAAAATAGCACTTATTATTAGTCAGGTTAGGAGCTTATGGGAGAAAAAAAGCCACAAACTACAACAAAAAAAAAAAACAAAAAAAAAACGTATGAGCTCTTAAGATTTCCAAATAATCCTTGTTTTAGCATTTACTCATAATTACTCTATCATTCCGTTTCTTCGCAAAGATCCGCGAATGCCATAGTATAATCAGTAAATAAGGATGCTTTATGCAGATGCTTTAATTATGACAGAATTAATATGTCTAGGTCTTAGGATGATGTAACGCCTAAGTCTTAAGAATGATACCTTGAGAGAAGAAATCATTACACTTAATAAACAAACCAACTTTCTAATCGAATTAATAATGGTTAATACAGTTTTCTTATACTTGGCTCGACTGCTCTTTTATCTTTTGTTAATTAGCTTGCGTGGGTTAAAGTGCCTTGAATTGATTATAGTCACCAACCAAACCGTGCTAGTCTCTCAGGTTGAAAACCCCTATTTTTCCGTTAGAATTAGGACTAGGACTGACATAGGTTTAGAATAGAATAGAATTAACATAAAATAGATAACCAAAATATTATTTAAATTGATAGATTTAACCTCGCTTCAAGTGTTCGACTCCTTACTTACCACGAAACTACTACCGATCGGGTACACTGCCCGTTAAAGTGTTGTTTTTGGTTTAGTCGGAAAAATATAAATTTAAAACTTGAATTAATAAAATATACACCACACAACGACACATCAAGTTTTTGGCGCCGCTGCCGAGGAGTGAAAATTAATCTTGATTTTTACTTTGATATTTTGGTTTTTAACATTAGATTAGCTCTAACCCTTAGGATTAGTGTAATTTAGATCAGTGTATATTCTGTATATTTGTTAGTTTAATTGTTTGCTTGTATATATTTGTGTTTAATTGTTTGTGTATTTAATTATTTTTCTTGATACACTATTTTGGTCGATAGCTGAATACGGCGTATCCACTTCCATCGGATATGGCGTATCTAACTTTTTGTCCAATATAGCGTATTCATTCAACTGATTAATACGATGTATCCACTTCCATTGGATACGGTATATCGATCATCTAGAACAGAAACTAATTCCTATTGATTTTTGTGCCAAAATTTTTTCTATCTTTCTTCGGAGAAAATCCTATTGATTGCTTATCCCTTGTTACAGGTAGTGCATGACAAGGAGTTCAACAAACGAACTTTTCACACCTTACAAAGAACCTGAATGAGAATTTCGATTACTTCAAGTCACTAAGTCTTGACGAATTAAGATCGCTTGATTATATTTTATTTTCTGACCAAGAATACTCGAAGGAAGAAGAAGCGGAAGCAATGGCGGAAACCATGGAGCAATACATGAGCAAGACCCGAACAGACTATGGATCGGGAGTTGTTAGGCCTAAGATAGAGGAAAAAGATAGTTTTGAACTGAAAGGCAAATTTCTTAAGGAGCTTCGAGAAAACTAGTTTAGCGGTTCAGATTATGAGGATGCGAACGAACACATTGAGAAAGTTCTCAAAATAGTTGACTTATTCCATGTTCCTAACATCACTGAGGATCAACTAATGCTTCGAGTCTTCCCTATATCCTTAACTGGAGCCGCAAGTCGTTGGCTAAGAAACGAACCAACTGGTTCAATCAAAACTTTGGAAGATCTTAAAACTAAGTTTTTGAACAAATATTGCCCACCTGGTCGAACTGCGAAGAAAATGGAGGAAATCAACAACTTTCAGCAAGAACCAAATGAAACCTTTATCAAGTATGGGAGCGCTTTAAAGAACTCTTGATGAAGTGTCCTCAACACTATTTGACTAAGATGCAAGAGGTAATTTTGTTCTACAATGGGTTGGATGTTCCAACACGACAGATTCTTGACTCAAGAGGTGTCGTTCCAACTAAGACAGCTACATATGCTAAAAAGGCCATCCAAGAAATGGCAAAATACTCTCAAAAATGGCACAATGGAACATCTAGAGGAAGAAGTACTGAGACTTCTAATGGACTGGCTGCTATACAAGCATAACTGAACAATCTAGGAAGAGAGATCAAAAAGGTGAATGAAAAAGTTTATGCAATGTCGGAAAACCATGGGGTACTCGAATCACCACGAAAGGTAACCATCCCAAGTGTCTCGAGAGGAAATGTTTCCGTAATTTACGTTTTCTCAAGATCACTTTGATGGGGATTTTCTAGTCTTGACAAATGGTCGGCCGCAAGATTCTCTGCTCCTTTTTTATCACGAATAATGACATCAAATTCTTGAAGTAGGAGAATCCACCGGAGCAATCTTGGCTTAGCATCTTGCTTAGAAAGAAGATATTTGAGAGCCGAGTGGTCCGTGTACACTATGCTCTTTGACAAGACTAAGTAAGGCTGGAATTTCTCAAAAGCATACACCACGGCTAATAGCTCTTTTTCCGTAGTGGTGTAATGTGGCATCCATCATGGTCTTACTGGCATAGTGTATAGGCTGAAAATGTTTGGTCTTACGTTGCCCAAAGATTGCACCTACCGCATAATCACTAGCACTACACATAATTTCAAACGGTAGGTCCCAATCTGGGGCAACTAAAATCGGAGCTTCGGTTAATTTATTCTTAAGTATATTAAACGATTTGATACACTCTTTAGAGAAGAAGAATGGGGTATCTTTTTTAAGAAGACGGGTCATCGGTCGGGC
>BQNB010054957.1:550-39318 GCA_026074375.1 Tanacetum coccineum
TTTAATGCAATCAATGCACATGCCATTTTACAACTAAAGCTTTTTACAAAGAATTGAGGTTTATCAAGTCTTTGTAAAAAGTTTTTCAAAAAGTCTTTCATTCAATGCTAAAAACCTACCTCAAAAGCTTTTTAATATAGTAAAAAGCTTTTCATCATTTTAGCAATTGGAGATGCTCTAATGTAAAGTCAACCAGTTGTCTGAATTTAGTACACCACAATTGTGGAAATTGCATCTAGCTTTACATTATTAGTCCCCTGGAAAAAAAAGAATTAGAATCGTTGGTATTAACATGATTTATACGATTTTCTTAAAAAATAAACTTATTACATGACGAAGAATAAAGAGTTGGGATGATGAGACATTGACAAATAAAAGTACCTGTTGTCTTGTGGTAAAACAGTACTCATCCATGTGTACTTTACCCGGGTTCGATTCCCTGCTGGTGCATTCCAAGTTATGTATTCCAAGTTAATCAAACATATATAATTCTAAGATTTTTGATTATGCGTTTTTACATCATATATTTATATAAATAATAAAATGCTTTCAACGTTGTGGCCTAGTTTATTTGCAATTTTTGAACAAAAATAAGTATACAAAGACATGTTGGTTTTTAAATCAAATGCATTCGTCTCCGCTATATAACTTTTGAATATATTTATATAAATTCGGTTTTTGGTTCAAAATTTTAAACTCATATTTGATGACGTATAATGGGTAGGTACGACAGACTTTTGGGCTTGGGTCGTACCATCATATTTTGGGTCCGGCCCAACTAAATAAATAATAAGCATAACCGGCCAGAACTAAGCCCAGAACCACACTGGCCGCGACTTGGATGCAACAAGATGGGCATGGATCGGTCACAAGCCACTTCCACAGGCCATCCACGGATCAACTAACATCCGCGGAAGGTAATCCGCGTCCGCAGTCACGATAACCGCGGACCCTTTCCCGACAAGGGTCCCACTCCGGCCACTACAATTGTAGGCGAAATATTATGAAACCCTAGTACTAGACTCCCCCATAAAAGGGATCCTCTGACACACCAAAAGGTAAAATTTTCTGACTCCTCCCAATACACACATACATACTTCTGACAACGTGATTTCTTACTCTCACGCCGGAGTCTAATCGTGGAGTCCGTCCCCACGGTAAAGCTAACGGTTTACTCTCATTTGTGCAGAGAATCATCTCAATCACTTTGTTTAGTACAAGATCTAGCCTGAGGAGAGTTTAAAGGTCCAACCCAACAAGCGATCTAAGCCCACACAATACCCCGTCACATATTTTGTACTAACAAGTTGGCGTCATCCATGGGACCCAGTACACAACTGCGTTTTCTAAAATACTCACCATGAGTGGACTAGCGGAGCTCAATCTCAGCCCACCCACGTCCGCCGTGGGAAACACAGTGAGAAAAGGGAATGAGCAACTATCGAAAAACTTGAATAGGCCCGCGTCTGACGCAGCCCTTCGGGAGTACCACGACAAGCATTATCATCAGTTGTTACCAATAATAGCTGAAAAAGTTCACCAAGAAAAGGTGCAGCAGGAAAAGCTGAAGGAAGTGAAAGCCCGTTTTAACTTCGAAGGATGCTCAAAAAGAAACTCGAAGTTGCAAGAGGTGTCACAACACTCCGAGTCTAGAACACCAAATGTAAGAGGAGAGCACCGAAGAGGACGAAGGTCCGGACGCTCCCGTAGCGTGTCCAGAAGCCCCAAACTTACTAGCATCTTCTCCAGGATAAGACGTGATAGGTCAAAATCTCCAAAGCATAGGCCGGGAGGAAAAAGGAAGAAGAGTCAAGGGAGTATTCAATAGGCTGGGAGATAAAAGAAAGAGTGTGTTCGCAGACTCAGAAAGTTGTTACCAGAGTTACCGCTCGGAAAGAACGTAATCCATTCCCAGAAAGTGTCACGATGAAAGAACTTGTTTAAGAAGGACATAAATGCTCTCCGAAAGTGAAGATAGCAGAGGGGGACACTGGAAGTCGAAATCAAAAAAGCAAAGGTCAAGTATCGAGGATGACGACCTATCACAACCATGGGTGTGTGAGGAAATAGATCCCTTCACGTCCCGCATCCGCTACTTTGACCTTTCAAAAAAGACTCGGATGCCAAATAACGTCAAAACATATGACGGAAGTGATGATCCGGAAGATCACTTGAAAATCTTTCAAGCAGCTGCAAAGCTGGAACGTTGGGCAATGCCGACATGGTGCCACATGTTCAATTCTACACTCATTGGGTCCGCCAGGGTATGGTTTGACGACCTACCTCCAGAATCCATAGACAACTATGATGATTTGAAAAATGCATTCCTAGCGAACTTCCTTCAACAAAAGAAGTGTATCAAGGATCCGGTAGAAATCCACCACATCAAGCAGAGTGAAGGGGAATCCACAGAGGATTTCATGCAAAGATTTAAAGCTAAGAGTAGGCATGTTAAGGGAGCCCCAGAATGCATGAGAATCTCCGGATTCATGCACGGAATCACCAACCCCGAGCTCTTTAAGCGTCTGCACGATAATATCCAAATTCAGTGGATGAAATAATGAGGGTAACCACAACCTTCCTCAAAGAAGAGGTGGCAGCTTCCAACCAAGCACGGAAGAAAACACTTCTGGCATGGAAGCAATAAGAAGCAGGGAGAAAACAAAATTTTGACAGAAGGGGAGATTTTAGGAATCAGCAGATATCAGAGCGAAGACGTGACAAGTTCACACTCCTCACAAAATCCCCAAAATAAATTTTGGCTCTAGACAAAGGCAAATTCAAGGCTCCGCCACCAATGACAACCCCCGTGGAAAAATGAAACAACAACAAGTTCTGTGAATTTCATAAGGAAGTAGGACATAACACTGATGAGTGCATGCATCTGAGAAGATAAATTGAGGAATTAATCAAGAGTGAAAAATTGTCGCACGTGATCAAGGGGCTAAAACAAGGTAGCGAAAAGGATCAGCCAAAGGCAGCAAAGAAGGGGGAAACATCAGGAAAGGATAAGCCTCTTGCAATCTTGATGGTTCAACCATGGCAAAGGGTTGCCAGGCAGAAAATTACACAAAGCTTCTCCCCCAATCCAGAAATTTCGTTCCCACCCTTAGGCGATGAGGATGGGACGGAAGGCCCCATGATCATTGAGGCAGAGATAAGAGGTCACTTCATACATCGAATATATGTGGATGGAGGATCGGCTTTAGAGATACTATACGAACATTGCTTCAATAGGCTCCGTCCGGAAGTAAAAAACCAAATGGTTTCAGCTACCGCACCCCTCATTGGCTTCAATGGAGAAATCATATGGCCAATGGGACAAATATTGCTGTCGGTAAAAATAGGGGATGTGGAGCATTTCACCTCTACATGGATGAATTTTGTGGTGGTAAGATCACCATCTCCGTATAATGGGATCATAGGAAGGCCTAGAGTGAGGAAGATTCAAGCGGTCCCGTCAACAACTCACGTATTGCTAAAATTCCCAGTCTCAGGAGGGATACTCACTCTGCGGAGCAGCAGGATAATCCCACTCGAATGCACGATGGTCTCTGAACCAAAAGCACAGCCTTCCGATGTCATTCAGGCAGCAGATGAAAGAATCAAAGTTGCCATTCATCTAGAATATCTAGAGCAAACAATTGGAATAGGCTCCACTCTAACAGAGGAAGGGCGGAAGGCATTGTGCGACTTACTTAGATGCAACCTTGACATATTTGCTTGGAAACCAGCGTATATGACAGGGGTTCCGCGATACATAGCGGAACACAGAGTAAACGTGCGTGAAGCATGCTCACCAGTCAGACAAAAGAAAAGAAGTCAGGCACCAGAAAGAAACAAAGCAATACAAGAGGAGGTGGAAAAACTGGTAGACGCCGGCATAATGAAAGAAGTCCATGATCACAGTTGGTTGTCGAACCCAATAATGGTAAAAAAACATGACGACAGCTGGAGAATGTGCGTGGATTTCAAAGACCTGAACAAGGCATGCCCTAAAGACGGTTATCCGCTACCGGAAATAGAATGGAAGGTGGAATTCCTTTGCTGATACCCCTTCAAGTGCTTTCTAGATGCATACAAAGGATATCATCAAATAAAAATGGCCAAAGAGGATGAAGAGAAAACAACGTTCATCACAAGCCAAGGGATATTCTGCTATTCCAAAATGCCTTTCGGCTTGAAGAATGCCGGAGCGACCTACCAGCGTCTGATAGACAAAGCATTCCAAAAGAAAATTAGCAGAAAATTGGAGGTATATGTGGATGACCTAGTGATCAAAAGCCGCACGGAACACGAAATAATAAGAGACATTGAAGAGACATTCAAAACTCTAAGAGAAATAAATATGAAGCTAAACCTAAGAAATGTACATTTGGAATAGAGGAAGGCATGTTCTTGGGTTACAAGGTAAACACTAAAGGGATAAAGGTATGTCCGGATATGGTAGAAGCTGTGTTAAGCCTGCCATCCCAAAAGTGTTTAAAAGACGTACAAAAGTTGAATGGGAAGTTAGCAAGCCTAAACAGATTCCTCTCTAAATTAGCAGAAAAGTCACTGCCATTCTTCAAAACCTTGAAAAATGCACAAAGAAAAGTGATTTCCAATGGACCGCGAAAGCTGAAGTTGCATTCAAGCAAATGAAGAAGCTAATAGCAGGACTGCCAACACTAACCGCACCAATGGAAAAAGAAGAACTGATTGTGTACCTTGCGGCTGCGCGAGAAGCCGTAAGTGCAGTGTTAATGACGGAAAAGGGGGCAACAAATGCCAGTCTACTTTGTTAGCCGTGCCCTACAAGGTCCAGAAATAAATTACACGTCAATGGAAAAATTGGTACTAGCTTTAGAGCATGCAAGCAAACGGCTAAAAAGATAGGCATGTCTAAGGCTAATGTGTATAGATTTTCCATTATACACCTTATTATATGCCCTTGATAGTGTCGATTGACTATCACAATGTAAGGAAATGGCTGGCATCGGTTGTGGCCACAACTTTATGTCTAACAACATATTTCTTAGCCATTCTGCTTCCTTACCCGCGGCTGCAAGTGCTAAAAACTCAGCCTCCATGGTGGAATGTGTAATACATGTTTGTTACTTTGCAGACGAGCCCAACAAACACTCCCACCCAACCAAGTGTAAAAAACTCCAACCAGTTGTGGAATCTTACTATCAGCATATCAGCATATAGAAAGACTAAGCCATTATCCAACTAGCATCTGAGTATACCTTCAAGGAACAACAGAAAAACAGATCATAATATAATAAGCTAATTTACACTATTCTACATAAGATAATGCCAATAACTCTATCAATTGCTTTCCAATGATTATGACTTGGATTACTCGTATATCTTGATAGTTTGCAAACAGCATATGCAATATCAGGTCTAGTACAATTTGTAGCATACATTAAACAACCTATTGCACCTGCATAATTTATTTGAGCAACAGCTCTTCCATTATTCTCTACCAGTTTACAAGATGACTCATATGGGGTGTTTGCTTCCTCTATATTCAAGTGTTGAAACTTGTCTATAATCTTATCAATGTAATGACATTGATTTAAAGCATAACCCCCACTATGCCTTTTAACCTTTATCCCTAAAATAGTATCAACCTCATTCATGTCTTTCATTTGAAAGCATGAAGACAAAAACTTCTTAGTTTCATTGATACCTTCCATATTGGTTCCAACAATCAATATATCATCTACATAAAGGCATAGGATGACACCATAATCTTTTGTAAACTTAGAATAAATACATCTATCAGATGAATTATGGGTAAAACCATTTGAAAGTATAGACTTATCAAATTTATCATGCCACTGTTTAGGTGCTTGTTTTAACCCATATAAAGATTTCTTTAATTTGCAAACTTTATTCTCATGACCAGGCAACACAAACCCTTCAGGTTGTTTCATATAGACTTCTTCATCTAAGTCACCGTTTAAAAAGGCAATTTTAACATCCATTTGATGTATAGACAAATTATAAAGTGAAGCTAATGCAAAGAGCACCCTAATCGAAGTTATTCTAGCTACCGGTGCATATGTATCAAAGTAATCAACTCTTTGTCTTTGGCTAAAGCCTTGAATTACCAACCTAGCTTTAAAAGTTTGAATGGATCCATATGTATGGTATTTAATCCTAAATACCCATCTATACCCAATTGCTTTAGAACCTGAAGGTAAATCTGAAAGAAGTATTGTTAGATAATAGGGAATCCATTTCAGCATCAATTGCCTCCTTTCAAAAAGCATAATTCCTAGAGGTCATAGCCTCTTTATATGTTTTAGGTGCATCCTCTACATTAAGTAGAACTGGTATTTTATTGACAACATTATTCTCATTATCACCTTCAACAAGGAAGATAATAGCTTGAGAATCAATAAAATCAGGATCCAAGTTTCTTTCTTTTCTATCCCTTTCACTTCTTCTAGGTGTACTAGAAGATTTTGCCATATTCCTCTTATTGTTAGAGTTTAAATTTGGACCAGAAATATCTTGTGGGATTTGAGTCACAATTTCATTTGTGCTTGTTGAATCATGACGAAATTTATTCTCAAAGAAATCTACATCTCTTGATTCAACAATAACATTTGAATCTAAATCTAAACAACGATAAGATTTAGAATCTTTTGCATATCCCACAAATACACTTTTTAAGCCTCTAGGTCCTAATTTAGAAGTATTAGGTAAGGGAACCTTGTAATAGGCTAAACAACCCCATACTCTAAAATAACTAATATTAGGCTTTCTACCCTTCCAGATTTCATAAGGAGATACTTTTAGTTTCTTTGCAATTATTCTATTACTTACATGACATGCTGTAAGCAAGGCTTCACCCCACAAATTCTTTGGCAAGTTTGCACTGACTAACATAGCATTAATCATATCTTGCAAAACTCTATTCTTCCTCTCAGCAACACCATTCTGTTGAGGTGTATATGGTGTTGTTCTTTGATGAATCAAACCTTGTGATTCACAATAGGAAGAAAATTCGGTGGAAAAGTATTCACCGCCTCTATCACTTCTTAGAATTTGTATCTTTTTGCCTCTTTGGTTTTCTACTTCAGCCTTATAAATTTTAAATGTTTCGAAGGCCTGATCTTTTGATTTCAACAAATAAACATAGGTATATCTAGAGCAATCATCAATGAAAGTTATGAAATACCTATTTCCTCCTCTAGTTAATTGTCCATTCAATTCACATATATCAGAATGTACTAACTCTAAAATTTCAGATTGTCTATCCACCTTAGGAAAAGGTTTTCTTTTCATTTTCGCTTGAACACATATTTCACATTTATCTTTATGTTCACCATTATAGGATATAATGCCTTGTTTTAACATATCTTTCATAGTCCTATAATTTATGTGTCCTAAACGATTATGCCATAAATTGAAAGTAGAGCATTCAATATTAAAACTGGAAATAAAATTGCAATCAGGCAAGTAAGCAGAACTAGTAATTTTATTGATGTTGAGTTTGAACATGCCATCACAAGCATACGCTTTTCCTACAAATACATTGGCCTTGGACAGAATCACTTTGTCCGATTCTATCACAGCCTTAACCCCACTTTTACAAAGTTTAAAACCAGAAACAAGATTCTTCCTAATGTTAGGAACATGAAGAACATTCATAAGGGTTAACTTCTTTCCAGATGTGAATTGGATCTCCACGTTTCCTGAGCCAATAACCTTTGAAGTATGATTGTCACCCATCATAACTTCATGTCCATCTTCAGTTTCCTTATAAGTTTTGAACAAGTCTCTGTTGTTGCAAACATGTGTAGTTGCACCAGAATCATACCACCAATCATCCGTTGTTGTCACACTAGCCATATGCAGTTCCTGAATCATTCCAATGTTCATTTCAGAAACCATAGCAGTGATTTCTGTGGTATCAACTTGTTCCACTGCATTAGCAGATTCATCCTTCTTGTTTGAATTCTGATTTTTCTTCTTGGGATTCTTGCAGTAGCGTTTGATATGCCCCTTTTCACCACATTTGTAACACACAACCTCAGACAATGGTTTCTTGTCTTTCTTGTTGTCCTTGGATGAGTTCCATGTACCCTTCCTCTTCTTGTCATTTAATTTGTTATTCTTTCCTGAATCAACATAATTAACCTTAGAACTTGATGCACCATTCAGATTCTTTTCTCGTATAACGAAGTTGCCTGCTTCAATATTCGTAAATTTTTCTGAAGTCTGATCCTAAAGTAAAAATCCTCTGAAGTGTTGCATCAATTTCTTCTTGTAATTGTGCCAAGAAGAATGGTAACTTGGTAATGATGGCCCTAACCAATAACTTTTCAGGGATTTCAATGTTAAGATTTTTGAATTTTAGGGAAACCAGAATAAGACAATTCATTGAATTTGACCTAAAAATAGACACGTTATCTTCCTAGCAAATTCAAGAATTTAATGTGATAAACTTATTGCCCTTCCTTTTTCAGCGGTGTACTTTTCTTCAAGGAGAATTCCAGATTTCCCTTGCAGAGTCATTGGTGTATTTAGAATACATTCAGTAAGTGTCCAAGTGAGGGTAATCGAATGTATAATTCTGCATTAGGGTGTCATCTTGTTTCTGCTTCTTTGGTTCCTCTTCAGTCATCACGCAACAGGTGGCCCTTTCTAGAACATAATAAACCTTGGAACACAGTTTAACAGAAACTTCATTTATTACTTCCAACGAGTAAAAGTTCATCCCATCCCATTATGTCCTGTTTGATTGTGTCCGCTTTCCAAACATCTTAATACCATCACTTTGATCCATGATAAGATTCTTTAAGGTTGTTAGAATATCTGCAGAAATTCTACTATAATATGAACGAAATTGAGGACGGACTAATCTCCTGTCCTTTAAGTATATTAGCCCCCACTAGTTACGCTGGTTAGGATTCGTGATAATTTCTTTCAGGATTCGGGTGGGGACTCAAAATAATACTTTATGCAGCGTACATAAAGTTCACATGAACATCAAATGTATATATTTTTTGTATGTATTGGATTGAGTGTTTTTGGATGATTGAAAAATGCAGAAAAATTGGCCATATTTATAGGGAAACTCGTGACCATTCAAATAGTCACAATGGTTCACAAAAAGGTGATATTAGCGACAGTTTAGTGACGGTTTAGCAATAGAAAAAACCGTCACTAATCTACATCGTTTCAAACAGTCGCGATGGTTTATCAAAGACACCCTTTTAACCCATTTAACCACCAGCATTTCGAATTTGTGCGTCTTTTTAATAATAACGCCTAATTAGCAACGGTTTTGTGACAGAATAACTATCACAAAAACTGTCACAAAAACTGTCACTAATAACCATTTATAATTAAACATTCACTTCATTCATCCAATTAGTGGGATACACACAATACTCATTTGTTAATGAAAACCCACAAGTTCCAACAACAACTTGCAGCTATTGCTAACAGCTTACAGTTTAAAGCGTACAACTTACGGTTAATTTTGCCGAACATACTCATCAAGTTAACGTGAACAAGTTGAAGTAGCCACACTAATTCTCTGAAAAAGATAAGGTTAAGCCTGAATTAAATTTATGTAGTGTTAGGTTTAAACCCTCTAGACTAATAGGCTAAAAAATAAAAGAAAACTATGATTACCAAATAAAATGAACATTACAAACAACACTAAGGATCGAGGGTTTGTTTTTTTTTTGATACTTATTTTCAGTTTAGTTTTAGACAAATAAAATTAGCTAAGACTTTTTTAACTACTACTTTTTTTATGAGATGTATACCAGCTTTTCACCACACCAACTTATCATCACCTTTTGTTGCGTAATGATCTTCACATTATACGAAATACATACAACTAAAAAACTTTCGTTAGATGATCGGCACCACCCATAAAACACATAAAAGCGAGTTTCAAGTGTGATGGTGTTCAACCGTTAAGGCCTTGACGGGCGAACATGCTCTTTCACGTGTGGTCAAAGACCACCGTAACGACAACTCTAAAGAAACTTAAACATCACACAATTAGGATGATTAACGTGGTATAGGACTTTCTACAATCGCAATCCTATTGTTTTTCTCTATTAACCTTAACCTAGATTTTGAAGTTGATACTAAACTAGTCAGGCGCACACGCTTCAAAATTATGCTATCCACTTAAGTTTATAACATTCGAGTTCGAGCTTGTTTCGAGTCTTATGCTTATATCTTGAACTCGGCTGAAAACACATCTTATAAGCTCAGGTTCATCTCCAGCTCGGTTTAAATTATATAAGTCACAAATGAAATATGTGTCGACTTGAACTCACATTGTTAACTAAACTAAACTTGAATTCGTTTATTTAATTATGAGGTCTTCTACAAATACATATGCATAAAAAATTATACAAATAGACATATACGTGTAGAGAGAAAATGTGAAACTATGTGTGAAACTGTGTATCCATTCCATTAATCATTTGATACAATATTTAGGGGTATAAGAATGAATATACACTTAGACAACTAATCAATGACAAGATGATTGTCAATTAGATAACTAATGCATATATGATTGCCAAATAGACAACTAATGCTTGATTGATAATGTCAATCTGCTAGGCTAACACATACCACACAATACATAAGCATAATAAAGTGGTGTAGCATCACTTGAATCCCGGAAATTTGTGGAACAAATTGCTCATTTGATGGAGCCAGACAAAATAAGTTGTACTAGTGGTAGTACTTAATTATTAACCAAACAACAGGAGTGGATTAATAGTTGTTACCGGGAGTGGATTAATAAATCAACTTCGAATTTCCAGTCCCTACTTCCACACCACCTTTTCAAATCGCTATGGAAGACGTATTGTCTAAAACCCCTATCTGGAACATATGGTGTAAATGAAAATGTAAATACCTTGGGACGATTGAACTGTCCGTTGGAGGTAGGGAGATCCATTTGAGGCGCGTGTTTTGTGCACAGAGTATTGCTGAACAAACTCTGCCACATCTACATAGTAACACACCTGGGAGATAAAGGTGACACTTAACCTGTGCCTATTACAAGTTGTGCCTCATATGTGAAAATCGATTTCCCTGCAAGAGTATAACATATATTACAGTTTTTGCAATATAAGTTATGAGAAATTAATTATTAATATGAAAGGATTTTATGTTGTTGACTCCTTATGGTATACAGTTTTCCAATGTAATAACCATATAACTACATTTATAAGTTACTTGAATAGTGTGTACTCCTTATGCGAAAGAACCTGGAGGACCGTTAACACCTGACCAATTAAGAAACACCATCTTTAATGGGGAGTTGGTGGGCTAGAGTCATAAATCGGGACGGGACAAACAGTCCACATGGCGTGCAGATGCCTTCTCTCAGACTGTTTCACAACACGGGTGTGAGTTCCTGTGTGTGGAAGGTTGATGTATAGAGTAGGTTTTACCAGCCAATCTGTTAACATACGCCATAAAAATGATCAGAAAAAGTTCGCCAAAAATGAATCACAAATAAGGCACCGAGCTGAAATTAAAAACCAAGAACAACATAGAAAAGTAAAAAGATTCGTCAGTTATAGATATTTTTTAGTAGTCAAAGAATACTGAGTTACTATCGTTGGCAAATGAGACAGCGATGTTATATTATAATAAATACCGCATTTAGATATGTTCAAATAAATTTTATCGCTAATTTTCCAATCGGTATCAGCCTCTAATGGCCGATTCAAATCTCTACCCATCAAAGTCAGCATTGTCAAGTGAGCACATTCACATAAATACGAACGCTGTGGCAAGAATATCAATTTAGAATCAGCATCATCACCAATCAGAAACTGGTAAAAACAGAGTGCATATCCAAAAATAAAGAGCAGAATATATACCGTCAACCACGAAATGCATGGCAAGTTAATTCTCGGAGCCGCGAGCCGTATTACATCGTCAAGAAGCAATTCCCGAACCGAACTCGTTATGGTCATGATCACAGCATAACATCTTTGTCCTGGGTGAGTTCTGTATGCCTTAAAGTGTTGCCAAACTGCATTCAGCAGTCCTCTCGCTATTAGTAAGAGATTCGTCACGCCATCGTATCCAAGCATATAAAAAATAAGATATCATATACGATGTTTAGGTTATTAAAAGCTATTTTTGCAGTTAAATTTAGCTGCTTATTCAAGTCAATAACATTATTGGAGATGTCAAAAACTATTGTTCGACATATACAGGCTGGCCTTAAGGGTGTTTTTGATATTCCCTTAGACAACTTATGGTTAATATCAAAACAACGATACAGGTGAACAACCTAGGGGGGGGGGGGGGGGGGGGGGGCGGGGGGGGGGGGGGCCTAGACAATATTAAAGAGAAGGCTGAAACATCAAAGACCTTCGGATTTATTGCAACAGCTAGAGATACCTGAGTGGAAATAGGATAGAATAACTATGGACTTTATTACAAGGTTGCCAAGATAAAGTAGTGGGTATGATACGAATTGGGTAATAGTCGATAGACTGACTAAATCAGCCCATTCTCTGGCAATACGAGAAGATTACAAGATGGAGAAGTTAGCAAGGCTTTATATTGATGAGATAGTAGCAGGGCATGGAGTGCCCTTGTCAATCATCTCATATCATGATGGAAGGTTTACTTCAAGGTTTCTGGCAAATATTACAGAAAGCCTTAGGGACGTGATTGGATATGAGTACGGCTTATCATCCTCAGACGGATGGACAAGGTGAGCGTATAATTCAGACATTGGAGGATATGTTAAGAGAGTGTGTGATCGACTTTGGTGGCAGTTGGGATGTTCATCTAACGTTAGCTGAATTTTCTTATAATAATAGCTATCATTCGAGTATTCGATATGCTCTGTTCGAGGCACTGTATGGAAGGAAATGTAGGTTGCCCGTCCCATAGGCCGAAATTAGAGAAAGCAGATTAATTAGACCGAAAATGTAGGTTTCCAGATCAAGAAAACCATAAATCACTTTTCTCCCCCCTCTCTCTTTTGTTCGGCCGAATCCCTCAAGAAAGAAAAAAAAATTTCTTATCAAGAACCAAGGTGGTGATTCGTGTGGTATCGAGTAAAGTTTTAGGTATGATCTTAATTAAGTTTTTGTTTAATCTTTTTATAAATAGTAACTTTAATTGATGGAATAATTATGGTTCATAAATTTTATGTAAATTAATGATATAAAACAATATGGGTGTTATCGGAAATATATTTGGAGCATGTTGGTGTAAACGGTTTTAATGAGAACGCGTTAAATTGAAGTTAGGGTTTGGCAGAATTTTGGGTCGTGTTGATTGAATGATATCTCAATGATAAAAATGAGTTTTGGGTTGAATCTTATGCCTAAATTGAAGTTTAGAGAGTCTAGTTTTCAAAAACTCAAGCCCCGAAAGGTTTTGAGGTAGGGAAGTTAGTCAAATAAATTTTCCAAGAAAAGTTTTCAAAACAGTAAATTCGGGTCAGATATGGGTCTAATTTCGGGAGTAAAAATCCTACCTAAAAGTGGAATTGAGGTTAGCCAAAAATCAGATGTCATATTTTATGTGTCTATTAACTCCAGCTTAAAGTACAAGTCCTAATTCATTTTCTAAGGTATTTTTAGAAAAATCAAACTTTTTGGTGTGTGTTCAGATCCGAATTTAAGTACTTTGTGATGTTGAATTTTTATAAAATAGTTAGGCTTAATATTATTTTTTCTAAAAAATCACAGTAGTTCAGAACCCCTTGAGAAGGTAGGTAATGAAAGGAGAAAAGTCAATTTGATGATTTATTATTTTATTTGTGGTCATAAAGTGAATACAAAATTCTGCCGAAAATCTAGAAAACAAGAATAAATGATTAAAGGTATTTAGAGTATAAGTGAGATAAGGGATGTATGGTAAAGGGTTTATAATCATAATATAAACTTAGTAGTCCATAAATTTATTGTTACATCGTCTTGGGCATTTAGCCTAATCGCGTGTAACATGGGTTTTATTTGTGTTTAGTTGATTGCAAGGATATTGTGAAGTAGTTGTGCATCAGGTGAGTTTCATAGTCTTATTTTTATGGTTTTCTTGGGATGGAAATGATGCAAAATATGTTTTGAAATGTGTTATCGCTGTGATTATGTGTTTAAATTTGCATATGGACATTTATGGCTATTATATGACTATGTGATACATGTGTTATTTAGTATCGGATGAGTACGCCTACTCAGTGGGAGCGGATGGGTACGCCTACCTAATGTGATATGTTGTGTGATACATTCTGGGTGAGCTTGGTTGCTTTTAATGCCAGCTATTCTAAGCCCAAATGGGAGATTATGTTTGTGGATATGTTGATTTAATTTTGGTTGCATGCTAGCATAAGTTCATGATAGTTCATTATTATCCTCTTTTGTTTTGATAATCACAGTAAAAGCAAGTATTATTACGTGTCTAAAACCTATGACTCTTACCAACATTATTGTTGAAGTTTTAAGCATCATTTTCAGGTGAGCATCATGAGGAAAGTGAAGTTAGGAAGATTGGCTAGTGAGACCGTAGGCTTGCATGCAGAGTTTCCTTAGTTTTAAATTTCGTATTTGATGTGAATTAACTCTATGATTGTTTTAGGTTTTGGATTATTTCGTTATGTCTTTGTATTGGAGTGACTCTTTTACCTCAATATAATACTCCTTTTTCTTGTTTTTGGTATTGTCATGACAATTTGTGTCCATTTTAGCTTTGTCTAATGCATTGTAGTTTCTCTATTGTTGACGTCATTGTGTTGTGAGGATACCCATGACGTTACGCCTTGTGTTTCCGCCTTGGGTGGGTGTGACAGCTATTGTCCCAAAGGAGAAAAAGAAAGCATGTAGACCAAAAAAGATACCAAACACATATAATTTAGAAAAAGATAATGATGTACCTACTTTTGTAAAATCACTTAAATAAACACCGCAAATAACAGAATATGGGAGCACACAAATTAATTCTGTCTAGGATAGTTTTACTGATGTGGTGTGCGTGTTTACTAGAAGGTAGATATAGCGCATTAACTTCAATCAATAACGTGAGAAAGAGATGATGTGTTATTAAACAAAAACGTTATGTATATGACATTACAGGCCTGTTCTATCTAGTTTATAATGGGACACAAGCGTAGTGGTCATATAACTAGTGCAAAACACAGAAGCAAGGTCACTAGTATGTAATTTGTAATAAACCTTGTATCTTTGCTTCCTTTCCTTCTTCCTTCCTATAAAGCAGGGCGAAGAAAGGTTCACTACAAGGCGGTTTGTGATATTCCTCTCTCACACTCTCATCTAATTAATTCTTCTTTCTCTCCTCTCCCTCTGAGATCTGCTCTCACAGAGCCCATCGCCACCACCCTCATTCTTCTTACATCTACAGCTCTACTCACTAGTGGCGTCTCTCTCTACACATCTCATCTATCATAAGAAACTTTATTGTGTATACTATTATATATGTCTATGGTTAATGAGTTTTCTATAATTAGTACCAATCGACATCGGCATGATTTGAAGTGTCCTTTGAGAGATACAATAAGTAAATTACTAATTTGTGCGAGTGACTTTGAAGAACTTCGTGAACTTACACTATACGAAGCACCAAAACAGAATAAAGACAAGATTCTTGATGGAAATAGCCTGAAAATTTGAAGAAAGTTGTCATTTTAGACAGATTTAGCACTCGCGACAGACAAAAATATTCTGAAATTTTGCAAATTTACTTTGCAAAAGTTACTTAAAAACGTAATCTTTACTTTAAAGTTGAAGACTTTAGGTGTTTTCGTGCATAAAGTTTCGACCTTTTGCATAAAGTTTCAAACATTTAGAGCCGTGGTTTCCCTATGAAAACAAGATTACAATCTTCGAGTTAGAAACACACCGAAAACAACTAGAAACAAAACCGGAACAACACATAAACCGACCCCACATAGCGTTCGAATTTGGAATTAAATCACAAGGGCTTCCAACGAGCGAACCACTCCCTTCACTCTGGTCATTAGCTTCCAACCAAGACCTCCCTTTCAGAGATTCTGTTATAAAGCACACAACCGAAACGCTCCCTTAGTAGGTAACCAGCTTCCAACTGAACACCACCTTGACCAGTTGGTCACCACCTTACAAACCAATCCTCCCGACACACAGTGATCGAGGTGTCTTCAAAGCCCCATCAACCAAACCTCCTACCGAAATCCCTCACAACTTCCTGAACCGCAAACAGAACTGGTAACTCTACTATAAATCATCCCTATCTTTACTCTATATTAGGTTTTGGATTTTTTAGGGTTGTACAAGGGTTTTTATTAATAATTTAAGCAACAAAGAGTGGAGATAGGTCTAGGTTTTTAAAGCGTTTTTTTATTAATAATTTAATAAAGTGGTGCTAGGGTTTTTAATGGGTATTTAATGTGGAAAAAGGTGATGTTTGGAAGTTATTGGTTATTTAATTAAGTGGTTTAAGATTAAAATTAAGGTTTTTGAGTTAAAAAGGTTTAAAATTTACGGTTTTTAAATAAACTAAATTGAAAAAGTTACAATCTTTTGACTCAGTTCGTGTTAAAAATACAATCTTTCGACAAAACTTTCACAAAAAAAACACTTCTTCTCGTTAAAATGATCCTCTCAAATTTTAATTCATACAAGAACTATTCAATCAAATTCACAATGGCTACTATGGCAGAGAACGTTATTGCTGCAGGTTCTGAAACCCGTCCCCTGATGCTAGAGAAAGGTATGTATGATAGCTAGAAAACCCAGATTATTCTCTATATCTGAGGAAAAGAGAATGGTGAAGTGTTAAAAGACTCAATTAACAACGGTCCTTATCAATTCAAGCCAAAAATTACGGTTAAAGACACAGACGGCATTACTGACATCCGTCGTCCTCAAAGACTTGAAGACCTTTTTGGAGAAGACAAGTTACGTTATGACAGTGACATCAAAGCTGTCAATATACTTATTCTCAGATTGCCAGTTGACATATACACTCTCATCAACCACTATCAAACTGCATAGGAAATATGGGATCACGTCAAAGAACTTATGGAAGGCACAGAGATGACCAAGCAAGAACGTGAGTCTATGCTATAAGATGAATTTGATAAATTCACATCTGAGCTTGGAGAATCAATCCACTCTTACTATCTGAGATATGCTAAACTGATCAATGACATGAACATGATTCCTATGTCTATGACACCTATGCAAATCAACACGAAGTTTGTAAATCATGTTCAACCTGAATGGAATAGGTTTGTCACAGCAGCTAAACAAGAAAGAGATCTTCACAGTGTTACCTTTGATCAGTTGAATCCTTTCCTCAAACACAATGAAAAATATGTTAAAGATGTTTAAGAAATGCGATAATGATTCCCAGAACCACATGCTTTGCTGGCAAAGACCTACTACCCACCTCCATCATATAGCAGTCATCAAACACAATATCATACTTAACCAACTGAAGTTCATAAACCATATCAACACTACCAATCAAGCACTCTAATAACCCAACAACTTATTCAGTCACCTCCACTTCAGAGCTTTGCACCTACGGTTGTTCAACAACCACCAACAATTCAAACTGATAATGGATTTATTGTACCAACCTTTCTTCCAACTGATGATCCAATCGAAAGTCTCAACAAAGCTATGATTTTCTTGAGTTCGGTGTACCGCTCAAAATTTCCTCCCACGAATAAGAACTCAAGCTACAATTCAAAATGGCCAAGTTACGATTCAAAATGTTCAAGGTAGATAGTCTCAAGGTTATGCGGGCAATGCTGGAAATAATCAAGCTTTAGGAGCACGGGTTAGCAATACAGTTGGAAATGCAAGGGTAAATCAACCAAGGGTAGTCAAATGTTATAACTGTAATGGTGAAGGTCATATTGCTAAACGTACTAGAAGGAAAAGGGTGAAAGATTTTGAATGGTTTAAGGAAAAGATGCTACTTGCTCAAGCACAAGAAGCATGAGTTGTATTGAATGATAAACAATAGGATTTTTTACCTGACAGTTTGGAAGAAACTAATGAGTGTGAGGATCTCCAATTACAAGCTACAGTAAATTTCAAGGCAAACCACGTTGATGCATATGATTGATGACGAAGCTACAGAAAATGCAATCTTTATGACGAATTTGTCTCCTGTTGGTTCTCTCAATGATGACACGGTTAAACGATGTTATGATTATGACATGCTCTCTAAGGTACCTTATTACGATACCTATCATGATTCTGATATGCTTAATTCTAATATAAAAGAGCGGGGATATATTGAAAACATTGTATCTAATAATGAGTCATATGATGAGCTTACGGGTAATAGCAATGTTATATCTTATACTGATTATATGCTTACTATTAGAAATGATGAAGATAACTATGTTCCTCCTCCTGTACAAAAGAAGGATATGATGTTGTATGTATTTGAACAAATGAAATATCAAGTAGAGAAATGTAACATGGTAAATCAAAAGTCAAAAAGTGTGAATGAATCATTAAGCAGCGAGCTTAAATGATACAAAGACAGAGTTAGAGTTTTAGAATATGCAGTTAAAGATGGTCATTCTAAACAAGAAGCATATCTAAGTCGTAAATTATACACTGCCATTTCAGAGCATAAAAGAAAAGTATATGAATAGGAAAAACACATTTTTTTCTCAAAAAACTAAAATAACGAATTTAAATAATCACATTGCTTTTCTAAAGAAGAATTTTGAAACACTAAAATAAGAGTCGTTTGAAAAGTATGAAAAGAACATCAGTGAAATTGTGGATTTAGAAAAGCAAAAAAGGAACTTGAAAACATTGTTTTTTAAGTTGGTCAATCTGCTCAAACCATGCATATGCTAACCAGACCCTAAAAATTTTATGATGAGAAACACAAAACGGCTTTGGGTTTTCAAAATCCTTTGTATCTTTCTCAAGCTCAACAAAAACAACCTACATTATATAATGGACATGTGTTGATTAATAAACATAATCCTGTATATGTGTGTAATTCTTAGGAAACATTGATACTTACTGAAGAGAGTCGGTTGAAAATGCTTGGAAAACACATTGTTGTTAATACTAAACCGATTGATTACTCCAAACTAAACAAACTCTACCAGATTTTTTTCCACAAAAAGAATTGTCAGCAAACAATTATATTGGTCTTCTACACCAAGTCCTCCTGCAAATGTTTCAAAACCTACAAAAGTTTTTCCTAAAAAACTTCCATCAACCTGTCAAGTTCTAAAAAATATGAACAATGCACGAGAACTTCTCAGTAAGTTTGATGAATGCATTAAGAGGAGAACTACGTTATCTCCTCATCGGATGGGTAGCTAGGAGCAATCGGATATTAAAGGGGCTTTTAAAAAAGATGTCATACCATTTTCTAAAAACCTAAAAGAAACTTTCAAGCTTTTTGAAAGGGATTTATTGCTGAGGTCAAAAAATGAAAGACATTTTTGAAAGAATGGAAGACAAGGTTGATCAATGTTCTGTGGCAATGAAATGTTTTGAAATTGAAAAGAAACAACTTTTAATCAACAACGACCGACTTTTGGAAGAAAATATCGCTAGTGATATTATGTGCACTTACTTGCGTTCGTTGAATGAAGTTGATAATTGTGGAAAGTGTAAAAGTCTCGACATAGTGCTTTTAGATCTTCAAGAATCAAACAAGTCATTATGTGAACTGAGAATTTTTTTTGCAAAACTTAAGGAATACAACATTTTTCTTGACATTGCTTTTCAAAATCACAAAGAACTAATGATTCTTAATGATCCTGAAACGAAAAATAAACAGTTCTTGGTTATAACAATTAATAATTAATTTGTTGAGATAATGAAAACAGGTATTTACTAATTTAGTCAATTATGATGAGCTAAAAGCGGTAACAGTGATGTTATTTCTTATAACTAATTTTATGACTTCACCTATTAGAAGACGACGCAGATAACTCCGTTCTCCTCCTGTACAAATGATTGTTTGACTGTTGTTGTAATTGAACAAATGAAATCTCAAGTAGAAAAATGTACCAAGGTAAATCAAGAGTCAAAAAGTGAAATTAAATCATTAACCAGCAAGCTTGAACGATATAAAGATAGAGTGAGAGTTTTAAGATATGCAGTAAAAGATGGTCATTCTAAACAAGAAGCATTATTAAACCGTACGATTTATACATGTCATTAGTGTTCATACCTAGAAAAGTAAAAAGTTTTGAAGAAACAAGTTTTTTTCTAAAGAACACACAAATGAAGGATTTTATATAAATCACATTGCTTTTCTAAAGAAGAATTTTTGAAAAACACTCAAAAAGAGTCGTCTTAAAAGGTATGAAAAAAACATCCAATGAAAATTGTGGATTGGAAAAAGCCTAAAATAGGAAAACTTGAAATATTGTTTTTAAAAATGCGTGTCAATCTACTTAAACTATGGCTCAATGCTAACCAAACCGTTAAATTTTTTAGGATGAAACACATAAGGCTCTTGGGTATAAAATCCTTTGTTTCTCTATCAAGCTCGTTGGAAACAAACCTGCCATTTATATAAATTGGGTTCAAAACTAAAGAACATATTCCTGTTTTTGTGTATGATTCTGAGGAAACTTTGATACTTGCTGAAGAGAGTCGGTTGAAAATGCTTGAAAACAAACTGTTTTTATATAACGATTTGATTACTCCAAGTAAACCGAACTTTATGAATTTTTTGTTCCACAAACTCCTATTGTTTTCAGCAGTACATATATATTTTGATCTTCAATACAAGTCTCCTGTAACTGTTTAAAAAACATACAAGTTTTTCTAAAAACTTCCCCTGTAACTACATCAAGTTCTCCGGGAATCTGAAAAAGCTGTCGATCTTCTCACGAAGTTTGATGAATGCATCAAGAGAAGAACTACGTTGTCTCCTTATGAGAATGGTAGTTGGGAGCAATTGGATATAAAAGGTGCTTTTAAAAAGATGTCATACCATTTTCTGAAAACCAAAAAGAAACTTTCAAATTTTTTGAAAAGGGATTTATTGCTGAGGTCAAAGAAATAAAAGATATTTTTGAACAAATGAAAGACGAGGTTGATCAATGTTCAGTGGAAAAGAAATGTTTCAAAATTGAAAAGAAACATTTTTTAATCAACAACGACCGACTTTAAAAAGAAAATATCGCTAGTAATATTATGTGCACTTGAGTTCGTTGAATGGAGTTGATAATTGTAGAAAGTGTAAAAGTCTCGACATTGTGCTTTTAGATCTTCAAGATTCAAACAAGTCATTAAGTGAATTAAGAAATGTTTTGCAAAACTTGAGGAATACAATATTACTCTTGATATTGCTTTTCAAAATCACAAAGAACGAATGATTCTTAATAATCCTGAGACGAAAAATAAACAGCTTTTGGTTAAAACAATCAATAATCAATCTGTTGAGATATACGATCTAAAAGTACAAGTGCAAGACAAGTTACACGTAATTAATGATTTGAAACATCTTTTAGCTCTAAAGAGCCAAAAGACTCAGTGTGAATTACTTGTTTTTGATTCTAGGATTCAGAAAATAGAGGATGAGAACGTGTCACTAGCTTTTCAGGTTTTTCCTTAGTTAAGGAAAGAGAACAAGTTATGTTAGAATATAAGAAGTTGTATGAGTTAATCAAGCAGACACAGGTAAAAACCAAACTTCAAACTGACTCTTTGCAACAAAAACTTAATGATCAGATTTATGAAAATAACAAGTTAACAGCACATATGATTCAATCAAACAGACACGGGCAAAAACAAAACTTCAAACTGCCTCTTTGCAACAAAAACTTAATGATCAGATTTCTAAAAATAACAAGTTAATACAGTAACTCCACTTCCTAAATCAAAGGTTATTCCTAAAGTTGTTGAGAAAAAGGATTTTTTTTAAAATCAGTCAATTCACACTTGACTACCAACAAGATAATTAAAAAACACGCAAAAGTTCTTGCCCTAAGTTTGCTTAAGATTGAGTCTAAACCAATCAATACATACCTTAAGAACAATAGGGATGTGCATCTCGATTATCTGAAAGTAACTAAAGAGCACATAGCAACACTACGAGAACTTTTAGAACAAGATAGAGAATTGAAACCTTTATATGAACACATAGGTTATGCCTCAAAGTTTCCTGCGCGAATTCATGAATCGTTATTGTATGTTAGTGCCTCTTGCCCTTTCACTCAAAGAGGGAATAAAAAGTAGGATCCTGCTACAAGCCATAGAAAGAACAATAAGCCTTACGTAGATGCATCTAGAACGAAACAGACAATTGAGACAATCATACAAAAGCATGCATTAAAGCCAAACACTCGAAAGACTGACAACACTATGTTGCCTTCTACAGGAAGAGTAAGCTCTATTAATGCTAGCGGATCAAAGCCTAGAAACAATACAAAGAATGATATGATCCCGCAACCATCAAGTAGAGGCAAGAAGAATAAAGTAGAAGCCCACCATAGGAAGTTTAAGTCTAGTGCTAATAAGAACAATCATGTTTCATATGTAATGCGAATATTAATAATGTTGCTTTGTCAAAGAATTCTGATAATATTTGCTTATCTTGTATTGAATGTTTGTTTTCTACAAATCATCATGCTTGTGTTGTTAAATATTTTAAGAAAATGCAAAAACGTAAAGTGGCTAAATCTACAAAACAAAAAGTTAAAAGTGAATGGAAACCAACTAGTAGGGTCTTTACCTCAGTAGGACTTAGATGGAAACCAACATGAAGGATGTTTAATATGGAAGGAAAAATCATTCAAACCTCTCCTTCCAGTATAGTGCCTTCGGGATATAGACTCCACACCATTAGGATTCCTGTTGTAGCTCCTAATGCGCAAAAAAGAATGAGATATTCCATTGCTAAGAATTTACTAATAAGAGCTCATATAAATAGCTATGGTCATCCATTCAATACTCCCATATTTGCCTTTGTAAGAAATTCTGCAATTCCGGCACGATCGTCCTAGAATTTCAGATTTCTAGGTGTAACTTAGGATTGCTAACATTATGAAACCCAATCTAAAGTTGGGTATCTACCCTTTTTGTGAATATGTTTTCTTCTTTTCCTTTTTTGTGTAGATCGTAGAAATTGTTCTTTGGTATTTAGACTCTGGATGTTCCAAACACATGACTGGACACCGTGATAAGCTCATCAATTTTGTTTGCAAGTTTATCGGAACGATCCGATTTCGCAACGATCATTTTGCAGCTATTATAGGATATGGAGATCTACAAATGAGGAATATTATTATTTTACGTGTTTACTACATTGAAGGACTTGGTCATAATCTATTCTCTGTTGGGCAATTTTGTGATTCAGATCTCGAAGTAGCTTTCAAAAAACACACATGTTTTGTATGAAACTTAAAAGGTGTTGATCTACTATCGAGTTCTCGTGGTTTTAATCTTTATACAATCTCAATGGCGGATATGATGAAGTCTTCTCCAATTTGTCTACTCTCTAAAGCCTCAAAGATAAAATCTTGGTCATGGTACCGTCGACTCTCTCACTTAAACTTCGGTACCATCAATCAGCTTGCTAAACAAGGTCTTGTCAAAGGGTTGCACAAGTTGAAGTATACTAAAGATCATTTATGTTCGGCATGTCAAATGGGAAAAAGCAAGAAGGAATCTTATCCACACAAGCCGTAACCAAGTACAAATAAGAAACTTCAAATGCTGCATATGGATTTGTGCGGACCGATGCGGGTGGCAAGTATAAACGGGAAAAACTATATTCTAGATGATTATTCTTGGTTTACTTAGGTGAAGTTTTTGAGAACTAAAGATGAGGCTCCGAAAATTATCATTAAAATTTTGAAGCAAGCTCAAGTGAGTCTGATTGCTACAGCAAGATATCTTCGTATCGACAACGACACTGAGTTTCTCAATCAGACTCTACGAAATTATACAGAAGACGTTGGAATTACTCATCATACATCCACTGCACGTACTCTACAACAAAATGGTGTAGTTGAAAGGCGTAACCGCATGTTGATAAAGGCTGTAAGGACCATGCTTATTTTCTCTAAATCTCTGCTATTTCTATGGACTGAAGCTATAGCTACTACATGTTACACTCAAAACCGCTCCCTTATCCATACCCGTTACAATAACACTCCATATGAACTGCTCAGAGATCGCAAATCAAAACTTAAGTATCTTCACATTTTTGGTGCATTATGTTATCCAACAAACGATTTTGAGGATCTTGGGAAACTTTAAGCAAAAGCAGATATTGGAATCTTTATCGGTTATTCACCATCCAAGAAGGCGTACCGAATCTACAACAAAAAGACCAAACAAATAATGGAACCAATGAACGTACAATTTGATGAACTTACTCAAATGGCTTATGAACAACATGGTTTAGAACCCGATCTTCAAGGTTTGACTTCTGGACACATTAGTTCAGGGCTCGTGCTTAACCAGGTTGCATCAACATCAGCTAAACCTCCTACAAAGAATGACTAGGATTTGCTGTTTCAGCCAATGTTTGATGAATACTTCAAACCTCCAAGTGTTGTATCTACCCCTATTTCCGTTGTAACTCTACCTCCACCAGATACAGGGGCTTCTTCTTTTACTTCCATTGATAAAGATGCTCCCTCTTTAAGTACTTCACCAAAAATTAAAGCAACAAACTCTCCTATTGATTTTACAAATGTTGAACCAAATGAAGAAGTTGAAATGTTTCATGGTGACACATTTACCAATCCATTTGCTCCTCAAGAAACCAGCTCACCTGAGTCATCTTCAAGGATTGTAGACACTTCAAACATGTACACTTTCCAACAACCTCCAATTTACACAAAAATATGGTAGTCTTTCAGATGGATGTGAAGATGGCATTTTTGAATGGGATATTAAAAGAAGAGGTGTACGTGAGTCAACCAGAAGGGTTTGTTAATCCAAATCATCCGAATCATGTATTCAGGTTGAAGAAAGTACTTTATGGTTTGAAACAAGCTCCTCGCGCATGGTACGACTTGATCTCCAAATTCCTTCTCTGCTAAAAAATTGTCAAAGGTGTGGTCGATCTAACGTTGTTTACTCATAAGGAAGGGAATGATCTCATACTGGTACAAATCTATGTTGATGACATATTTTTTGCTTCCACTAATCTAATCTTTTGTGATAAATAGATAAATTGTTGCAAACATAAAATTATAATGAGCTAAACATTTTAAGAAGTAAGATAGGACAAATATCATTTTTTCTAGACTCAAATTTCACAAGTCCCAGAGGCATCTTCATTAATCAATCTAAATATGCTCTTGAAATGCTCAAAAAGTATGGTTTAGAAAAATGTGATGCTGTTGACATCCCCATGGTGGAACACTCAAAACTAGATGAGGATCCAAAAGGACTCCAGTTGACCCTACTCGTTATAGAGGAATGGACCGAATCCATTATGACCAGATCACACAGCCATCACCGCTGACCTAGTGTTTTCCATCTGCATGTGTGCTCGGTACCAGGCAAAGCCTTACAGAAAGCACTTAACTATGGTAAAACGGGTCTTATAGTACCTAAAAGGAACCATTTAATATGGTATGTAAGATATTTCCAAGAGAGACCGTTTTTATCTAATAGCTAATTGCAGTTGCTGAAGCATCCAAAGTGCAGTTGCGCAATATTCAAGACGATAATAACAATCGAGAAGTTGCACAGTTCCAAGGATATAAGCTTTGGTCAGCTAGTTACCAAGAAACACACAGTAGTACCGCAAAAATAAACAACTGAGAAAATACTCCATGTTCTAATTCTTCTGTGCTCAAATCCACTGATGCGTTCACAGTAACTAACTATGGATTTTAACTTCAACAAGATACCATTGTACTCCGACGTCAAAGAGTGCTATTGCTTTATCTTGCAACATCGGCGACACTCTAGGACGAAAATCACATCACTGGTTCCGCTACCACTTATTAAAAGAAGCTAAGTTGAAAATGAGAGTTGTCTTGAGCTCTACTTTGTTAAGCACCGATTCTCAGCAGGCGATATATTCACTAAAGCCCTCGCAAGTAAAACGATTCAAATTTCTTGTTAAATAAACACAAATATTCTCGCGCAGATAACAAAACGATATTTAAATTAATGATCTTCATTTTTCGATAATAACAAATATTAATGTCATACACTTAAAAGTTTACGTAAACACAAGTTAATTTAGTTGAAAGTTTACTTGTTCGACAGACAAATCACATACACGAACTTAATATGGCATTATTAAACCATAGTTTTAATGAATCAAAGAAACACAGTTTACAATTGCATAAACCTTTCTAAACAAATAAACAATTAAGTTAACAACATGATTCACTTATAATCTAGTTATATTAACATCATGTAAGACAAAATAAGAATTAACATAGAGTGAAACAATCTTTCCAAACTTTTCAAATCTTGCCCAAATATAAAAAACTCCTTTCCAAATCTAGAAAATCTTTTTTTATTGGTGATAAGAAATATTTTCTTCTAGAAGAATCTATTAAACTAGTATTAATAGGTACAAAACAATATTTTGTATAGATTTGGGGTTAATCACAAAATGAAAAATGCTGTCCCAGCTCCACCCACGGATCCACCAAATACACAAGACGAATCCATGGTATGGGAGATCCGTGAGTCACACGAATCATTTCCCTGGGACAAATTTGAATTTCAAAAGGTTGCCTATAAATACCAACCTTAAGCTTCCATTTTATAAAACTCTTGAAAAATATTTTTCACATACATCTTTTATCTTTTATAATCTTTGATCATTATACTTGTTACATAATCCATTACAATTGATCAACTCGTTCCACTCTTTAGTGAAGAACACTCAAGAAGACGTCAAGCTTCAAGTGTTAATAGTTTAGTTGTGTCATCACGTTTGTAATAATCATTCATCTTGTATATCTTGTGTTGTGTGTTGTGTGTATCATATGTGTATGATAGGTTAGTATTTAGGCCATAAAATACATAGTGTGTTAGATTGGTTCTATCTTGAAGTAGAACTCGGTATTTAGCTTAGTACCGAAAAAAGTGTAAGCGACGTGTACGGTTTTCTCCGCCTAAAGGGAGCTTGTTGACATAGTGAAGATAACTCTCAAGTTGGGTACTTGGGGAGTGGAGTAGGGCGAAGAGGAGCTTCGTAGCCGAACCACTATAAATCATTGTGTCATCGGTTTGATCTTTCTTATCTTTTCTTGCTTACATTTCGTAGTTTGTTTATTTACTTATTGCATCAAAATCATATACACTTGTGTATATCTCTTAAATTCACATAAGTCGACAATTTAAGTTTTAATTTTAAAACGGTAATAATCTTTTCAAACCACCCTTCTAGTTTCACAATTGGTATCAGAAGCCAAACGTCACCCAAGATCTTTATAACGGTATATAGTCATTAAATCTTAATCGATCTATGGATTCGGATAAATATCTAGAAGGGCAATCTATGCAAAGACCACCTCTTTTTGAAAGTGATCATTTTATTTATTGGAAAAATAGATTTGAAACTTATGTGAAAGCAAAAGATTTAGATCTTTGGCATATTATTTGCAATCGGTGTTTTTCTGCTGGGTTGCTAGAAACAAAGAACCCAAGTTTTAGAAACAGTTCCTTTTGAACAACAAGACGATGATCTTAAAAAGAAACTTGCTAAAAATAATGAAGCTAAAATGGTTTTTTATAATGCTTTACCTAAAAAGGAATATGAAAGAATTTTTATGTGTAAAACGGCTAAAGATATTTGGCAATCGTTGTTAATCACACATCAAGGTAATAGCCAAGTAAAGGATAATAAAATTGATCTTCTTGTTCAACAATATGAACAATTTACTATCCTTGAAGAAGAATCTATTGATAGCGGTTTTGCTAGATTTAACACTATTATTACTAGTCTTAAAGCTCTTGATGAAGGTTTCTCTAGCAAGAACTATGTTAGGAAGTTTCTTAGGGCTCTACATCCTAAATGGAGAGCAAAGGTCACGGCAATTGAAGAATTGAAAGATTTGTCATCACTAGCTCTAGACGAGCTTATCGGAAATCTAAAAGTACATGAAGTTGTCATGGAAAAAGATTCTGAAATTTATAAAGGCAAAAAGGAACGAATTTAATGGCCTTACCTTGAAAGCTAAGAAAGAGTCTAGTGATGATGAAACTTTGACATCCGGAAGCGATGACGAAGAATATGCTATGGCCGTAAGGAACTTTAAAAAGTTCTTTAGAAGAAAGGGTAAATTTGTTCGGCAACCAAGAGAAGAAAAGAAGTCATTCCGACAAAGAGATGAGAAGAAAGGAAAGAGTGACCGAAAATGTTTTAGATGCGGTGATCCAAGTCATCTCATTGGCGATTGTCCAAAAACATCTCGCAACAAAGATCAAAAGGCTTTCATTGGAGGTTCTTGGAGCGATAGCGAGAATGACGCCGAAGACAAAACCAACGACGAAACTTGTCTCATGGCTCAATCGTCAAATGAGGTAACTCTTAACTCTTCTTGCTATAGTGATAATGCATCTTCTCTTGATAATGATAATATGCAAATTGAATACGATAGCTTATGTGAAATTAGCTTAAAAATCATTAAACGACGAATAAAATTTAAAAACTAAAAGAGATCTTTTAGAAAAAGAAATTTTAGAATATTAACGAGGGATAAATTAGAAATTTAGGAGAAGCAACAGAAATTGGAAATGAGTGTATTCGTGTGATGAACTTAAATTTGGAAAACGCGCCACCAAACTTAAAAAAACTTAACGCTTTAAAATTGTTAAATTTGATTAAGTGCGTTAAATTTGATAAAAGCGCTAATTCACTAAGTGAAATTTTAAATAATCAAAAGCCACCTAGCTGTAAAACAGGTCTAGGATTTGATAGTAGTAAATCGTCAACAAGCGAAACTAAAATCGTGAGTTTTGTTGAATCGTCCGCTAAAAAAGCGACGGACGGATCCACCATAAAGGTGCACGGATCCACCATGCCTGGATCCGTGAGTCGCACCAATGGTAAAATAAGGACAGAACACGTTTTTAGTCCACCCATGTCTTCTAGATCGGATTTTGTTATTACTAGGAAGAAACTAATACATAATAGAATTGATGAGTCAAAGAACCCATTTTTAAAACCATAACTCAAAAGCGGTATAGGTTATGTCAAAACCGAGTCTAGATCAAATACACATCCTCCTAGGAGAAATATCTCTTCTCAGCCAAGACACAACACACCTTAACCTAGAAGAAACTCTAGAGAACCAATTCATCAAAACTTCTATACTATGAATTGGAACAATCTTCAAAGTCAAGGCTTTGTGCATATGGGAAATTGTATCCTATTTCAATATCCTAATCAATTGCAACAAGTGTAAGCGATGTACAATACTAACATTCTTAGACCCATGAGATATTGGGGACCAAACGCTTGAATTTGTTTTTGTTGAAATAGGTATGCTTGAGAACATGCTTGGAACTATATGAATGGATCTAAGATAGTGGTTGCTCCAAACATATGACATGTAACAAGAGTTTATTCTCTACCTACAAAGCATACGACGAATGTAATGTTGTTTTTGGAAGTAACCTAAAAGGAAAGATCATAGGCAAAGGTACGATCTCTAATGACTCTCTTACTATATCTAATTAGAACACATAGATAACTTAGCATTTAACTTACTTAGTGTCGATCAAATTTGTAACAATAAGTGTCAAGTCTTATAAACGGAAGTAGGTAGTGAAATAATTAAAGATGATAAACTTATAGGAAATAGGATTAGGAAAAATGGTTTATACGTAATGAAATTAGGAAATAAGTCTCAAGATCAATTATGTCTCGCTACGGCAGTGGATAATTCTACCTTATGGCATAGAAGACTTGGTTACGCAACTATGCGTTTAATTCAATCATTGTCATCTAAAGAATTAATAAGAAACTTACCTAAGCTAAAATATGATAAACATTTTTGTGATGCTTGCAAAATTAGGAAGCAAGCTCATGCAAGTCATAAAGCTAAAAATATTGTTTCCACTAAAAGATATTTAGAACTATTACATATGAACTTATTTGGTCCATCGGCAATTAAAAGCTATGGAGGTAATCTATACACCTTAGTTGTAGTAGATGATTATTCTAGGTATACATGGACTAGATTTCTAAAAACTAAATATGAAGCTTTTGAGAAATTTGAAATATTAAGTAGGAAAATTCAAAACCGACTATGTAGCTCTATAATAGCTATTAGAATGGATCATGGTCAGGAATTTTATAATGAAGTACAATTCGGAGCTTATTGTGATGCACAAGGCATTACTCATAACTTCTCGGCTCCACGTACTCCACAAGCAAAAAGGAATTATGTAGAAAGAAGAATAGAACCTTAAAGAGAATAGTCTAGACTACTTTTTAATGTACCATCCATTCCACAAAATTTAGGTGTAATGTTGTTCATGACTTCAACTTAAAAAACTAAATAGAAAATATTAATTCGGCCAATACACAAGGAAAAAACACCCCTTATGAAAATTCGAGTTAACGGAAACTAAAGGGGGGTAATGAAATATTTTACAGGTTCATATTAGTTTTTAAAAGTTTTTCTGTCAAAAATTTTTTAGAATCCAGTGATATGTTTTAACCAATTCAAACAATATGAACAAGCAATACTATCTAACTACTAAACTACTAGATAATCTAACAATAATAATGTAAAGAGATAAGAAAAAGAAACAAACCAAACAAGATAACTAAGATATTTGTAGTGGTTCAGCTACGAACATCACCTCTTTCGCCCTACTCCAACTTCCCCGATTATAAGACTCGAGATTTCTCACAATGTCAAACAAGCTCCACTTTAGGCGGAGAAAAGCCGTTTAACTCAACACGGACGCTTACGTTATTTACTGACACTAAACTAGAGTCGAGTCTAATCTTATCCTCAGAACCAATCTACCACTTACACAAGAAAATCATACTCATTAAGATACTACAACTATTGATCTCACAATATACGATCACACAAAGTACCCAACAGATAAAAAACAAATGGAATTGGAACTTAGAAGAATAGAGGATAGACATCATTAATCAACACGTTTGTTTCTTTTATGAATACAAGTGTTCTACTTTTGCACTCGATAGAGAAGGAGTAGATGAGATGAAAGAAGATAAGATTAAACACCTTGATATCAAGATCTAAATATGGTTTAGTGATCAAGTAGTTTTAGTGAGAGAATCGAAGTTTTAGATGAAGAGAAGAAAGAGTAGAAACTAAAAATTTTTGTGCAAAAAGGAATGTTTTTTCCTGCTAGGAATGCATGTAGTATTTCTCTAGACAAAGCAATTCCAACGGTCCACTATGGGCGGTCCTGTCATGTCCCCAGATATAAATAGGGCCGCCAGCCTCTCAGGAGGGCCGTCCAAGACTCCGGCCGCCACTAGACTCCACTCCTATTTTTGTCTTTTTGTGGTGAAGGTTGTAACTGTTATAGAACCTTCCATTTTGGGGGGGAAATTTGAAATTCAAATTTTAAGTTTTTAATAAAACTTTTCTTTTAATCAAAAAATATTTTGTAAATATATTTTTAATAAAATACTTTTGTAGAGTTAAAAGTAAGGGTTAAGAGAAAAATATTTTCTTGATCACTAATCATGCTTAATAATTTTGTTTGTGCATACCTTAAGTGATCACTAATCTTAGAAATAGAATTTTACATTTAATAATTTGTAAACGTTTATTTTTATCGTAAACGTTTTTACATTTTGTTATTATCAAAACGTTGAGAGGTCAAAAAATATAAATAACATTTTTAGATTATTTGTATTAACAATCTTCCCCTTTTTTATGATGACAAAATATAAACTATTTTTTAATAAAATTAAAGATGTCAAATTATTAAATGAGTTTTGTTCCATTTCTCCCCCTTTTTGTCGAATTCAAAAAGAATGATGGTCGAATTGTTGAGAAGAGAAAGAAATCGACGATATCAAGACTCCCTTTTGATGTGAGCTCCCCCTCGTTTTGGGGCACCAAGGGATCGATCTTACGATAATTGTTTGCTATAAAACAAAGCTAGAAGTACAAGTGTAAGACAAATATCTCAAAAGCATAATGCCATAGCAATTTATGCAAGATAATTTCATTCATCACATAATAGATCAAAACCATAAAGGTATGATCAATACAAGACAAGGTAAACATAAATTAAGACATAAAGCATGAACTATGAGACGAATGAGAAGAAAGTGGATGAAGTTGATTTCATTTCTCAAAGAGTGGAATTGGTTTCTAGAGTATCGACAACAATGACAAAAGCTAGAGTGAAAGTCAACTTGACCATGAGATGGTTGATAGATTTTTTATGGTGGTGGTGAAGGTGGTTCTTGAGTGTAGGCATTAGAAGGGTTATTGTGTGTATCAAGAATGCTTAAGATGTTGTGAAGTGAGATGATCATCTCATCTCTTAGAGGGTTGTAGGAAGGTGGTGAGATGGATTGATGATGAGTTTGTGGAGGAAGTGGAGGTGATTCACTTTGGAAAGAAGATGATAGTTTTTAGGTGGATGTTTTGTGCTTCTACACTTGTCTTATCGACATTCTTGGTTTTCTAGAGAAGTTGGGATGGTGGTTTGAGCATGATATTGGTGATGAAGGAGGATGGATGAAGAGGATGAAGATGATAGTGAGAATTGGGTGATTAAATAGTGGTAAAGATGGCAAAGCATGGTTTGGATAGAAGAAGATGCAAAAGATAGTTTGGCTGGAAAAGGAAGTGCCAGCTTAAGACTATAGGTAGAAGGGTCAAAGATGCAGAAAATGATGCAATTTTGAAAAATTTCGTTCCCCTCCCGATGGCGGTCCCGTATTGACCTGGCGGTCCCTAATATATAGGGGGGCACCACATATTTACGGGGTTTATTTTCTGGAAGGACGAAAATTTTCCAGTTTTTCCTTTTCCTAAATTCAATGATTTTGGCATCTACCCAATTCAATGATGCAATAATTTTATCAATAATATATGTTTCTAAACTAACACCTAATTTATTTAGCAAATAAGCATGCAATATTAACGCAAATTGTTAGCAAGTAAAGCATTAATAGGGTGATAAAAATTTAGAAGATCATCTTAATAATCAGAAATCATCATTCATCATTCTAGTCCTAATATATTAAAAGATATAATGTATTAGATAAGAAAGATAATAATAGTAATAGTTTGATAGTAGTTATGCCGACATGTTTATTTCTGTTTTCCTCCCATCATATTCTTGAGAGCTTGTCCAATTGACCTTAGCCCATCTCGATGAACATCTCGTTGTTGAGTTTGAAGAGTTATAGTTTCGGATAGAAAGGTGTTCAAGTCATGACTTTCATGAGAGGAGTTTTGATGGACTCTAGACCCAACATTTAATAAAGAAGAGACATGTTGAGATGGAGACGAAGAATTGGAATGAAAAGATTCATCATCATTTTCATTAACCATGGCATCAATTAGGAGAGATGAGGAAGGTGGATTTTGTGTGGTGGAAGAGGAGCTAACATTTGTCTCACGAGGTCTTTTTTTGCCTCGATGCGCTCGCTTCTTTCGCTCATAATGAGGAGCGAGCGGATGCATGGCTTGATCATGTGAGAGATAACGATCAAAAGCTAGCTCAGGCGAGACGGACATGATGTGTTTGAATAACCAAGCCAAAAGCATTCCATAAGGTAAGAGTTCCTTTGGTTTGTTTCGAGTCTTTTCTATTCTTTTGAGAATGAAAAATGCTAGGTTATAAGGAGTGGATGTCTCAATGCAATAAAGCATGTGACAAAGACAAGTGGAGACATGATCCCTATGTCCACCTAGACAAATGGCGTTTTCACGAATAATATCAACCTAAGGTTTCATATGAGTTTGAATTTCTCGAGTTAAAATTTCGTTTTCACCTACGAAAATGGTTTTCTTATTTTTGGTACCAATCTCTTAACCTTGTCGAGGAACTTAAATAAGAGACTTAATGACTCTTGGAGAAGGAGGATTGGTTTTATAACAACCTCTACTCGGAACACTTACTGATAAATGGTCAAGTGACCACATTTCGGTGTTAGAGGCTTGACCTTTGAATGGAATTTTTAGGATTTGACCGAATTCCTCAAGAGTGAGGGAGAATGACTTGATTTGAATAACAAAGTTGACGACAAATTGACCCTTGGAATTATAGGTAAAAGTGAGTGGACCATAAAACTCGAGAGCAAAGTGAGGTATAATTTGTTCGTTAATGTCTAACAAATAATCAAAACTGATTAACTCAAACTTAGCACGAATATGACTTATATTTTCGAAGTTTGAACTCACAACCCTTCCCTCATGAAAGTACTATTTTTCAAGATTTGCCATTATGTTTAGTAAAGGTTGGTTGAGTTCGTTTGATATGTATGGAATGTAGTTTTGGGTTAATTTATGGTCTAGTCTGGTTTTTTGAGGCATTGTTACCTAAAATGAAACAAACAAAATCATGTTTTAATGTCTTGCATATGTATTGTTATATTAACAATGTATCTAGTGTGTGCCTAAGTGTGACGAATGTGGAGTAACGATTAACTCGACCTAGACATAAAATCCTAAGAGTTAATCCAAACGTTCCTTAATTTGATTTTTCTCATCTAAACAAGTTAAAAAATACATATGAATTATGTATCTCAAAATTTATTCATGAGATCATTATGCATGTGTTTGAAAACATTTTACGAACGAGAGTGACGTTTTAATTTGCATTTCGCGAATTAAAAGTGCTTAAAGTACTTCGGATGAAGTATTTAAATTGTCACGACACGGAATGGAACACAGACTAGAATCGAAACTAGTAGAAGGAGAAGCGGAATCATAAGATTTATGGAATGTGTTCCATCATTCCTAAACCAAGACGTAGATAGTTAAACGATTCATGTTTAAGGGGTTTAGTAAGGATATCGGCGATGTTGTCAACGGACGACACTTTTTCGATTAAGATATGTCCTTTCTGGACATTATTACGAAGAAAGTGGTGACGTATTTCGATATGTTTGGTACAAGAATGTTGCACCGGGTTTTTGCTAAGGTCAATCGCGCCTTTGTTGTCGCACATGATAGGAACGTCGTCGAGTCGTACGTCGTAGCCGATGAGATCTTGTTTCATCCATAGTGCTTGTTGACATGCCTTTCCGGTGCTTACGTATTCGGCTTCGGTAGTGGATATAGCAAGAGAGGTTTGTTTCTTCGAGAACCAAGATGTCAAACAACATCCCACGAACATACAAATACCGCTAGTGCTCTTTCGATCTACATAATCTCTCGCATGATCAGAGTCGGCATATACTACGGTTTCTATGCCAGCCCCCTTAGGATACCATAATCCTAAGTGCGTAGTGCCTTTAATATATCAGAAGATACGCTTAACCGCTTTAAGGTGAGAGGTTTTGGGAGCCTCTTAGAAGCGGGCACAAAGGCAGACACTAAACATGATATCGGGCCTACTTGCCGTTAGGTATAATAAACTACCTATGCCTTGATACTTGGTACTATCTACCGACTCACACTCTTTATCTTTTGTGAGTTTAGTATCGGAGGACATGGGGGTTTTCATTGGTTTAGAATCTTCTAAACCAAATTTCTTAAGCATTTCTTTAATATACATAGATTAATTAAAGAAGATACCGTCTTCCATTTGTTTTATTTGTAATCCAAGGAAGAAGTTAAGTTCAGTCATCATGCTCATCTCGAACTCGTCATGCATGATTTTGGCAAATTCATCACACATGTCTTGACAAGTCAAACTGAATATAATATCATCGACATATATTTGAACAATTATGAGATTTGAACTTTTCTTTTTAGTAAAAAGAGTGTTATCTACCATTCCCATTTTATATTCATGTTTAACAAGGAAAGCTTTTAATCTATCATATCAAGCTTTGGGTTAAGACCATATAAAGCTTTCTTTAATTTATAAACATGATCCAGTTTCTCGAAATCAATGAATCCCAGAGGTTGTGCCACGTATACCTCCTTATTGATAAAACCGTTCAGGAATGCACTTTTTACTTCCATTTGGAATAGTTTAAAATCTAAGGCCCAAGCATAAGCTAATAATATCCAAATAGATTCAAGTCTAGTAACAGGGGCATAAGTTTCATCATAGTCGATGCCCTCTTGTTAGTTGTAGCCTTGAGCAACTAACCTAGCCTTATTTTGAGAAACAACATCGTTCTCGTCTAACTTATTTCTAAACTCCCAAACGTCGTTAGCAATGAATTGATTTAATTCCTCTTGCATAACGACTATCCAACTTTCATCTCCTAAAGCTTTGTTCACATTCTTAGGTTTTATAGTTGATATAAAACAAAAGAAGTTACTTTGGTTTTAGGCTTATGACCTAAGGGTTCTTTGATTAAGGTTTCCTATGACATTTTCCAAGGGATGGTTCCTAGATTCCTTAATATTGACTATTTCGTCAATCTCTAATGTTTCATCCTCAACAACATTTTCTAGGTTTTTCTTTTTGGTTTCCCTAATAGCTTCTTCTTCATCTAAGTCATCATCCACCAAGGGTGATGTCTTAGAGGGTGGAGGAGTTTCATCGAATGTCACGTTGAGTGATTCTTTGATTTTCCTAGTGTGTTTATTAAGGATGATGTAGGCTTTACTATTTTGTGAGTAACCTAAAAAGACACCTTCGTATGACTTTGGGTCAAACTTGGTAAGGTAGTCTTTGGTGTTTAAAATGAAGCACTTGCTTCCAAACACTCTAAAATAGTCAAGAGTAGGTTTCCTACCTCTCAAGAGTTCATAAGGTGTTTTTCTTAGGATGGCTCTAATTAGGATTCGGTTGAGAATGTATGTTGAAGTATCTACGGCGTTACACCAAAACTTTTGTGGCAATGATTGCTCGTTCAACATGGTTCTACTCATTTCCTGAAGTGTCCTATTTTTCCTTTCAACCATGCCATTTGATTGAGGAGTGCGTGGAGCCGAGAAGTTATGAGTAATACCATTGGCATTACAAAACTCTCCAAATTGCACTTCATTATCAAATTCTCTACCGTGGTCGGTTCTTATTGACACTATTGTACATCCTAATTGGTTTTGGATTTTCTTACTAAATATTTTGAATTGATCGAAAGCTTCGGTTTTATCCTTAAGGAATCTAGTCCAAGTATACCTAGAGTAGTCATCTACTATGACTAAGGTGTAGCGGTTTCCTCCGTAACTCCGTACGGCGGATGGACCAAAAAGATCCATGTGGAGAAGTTCTAAGCATCTAGTCGTTGAGACTATATTCTTAGCTTTGTGACTAGCGTGAGCTTGTTTTCCAATTTTGCAAGCATCACAAAAATGTTGATCAAACTTAAGCTTAGGTAAGTTTCTAACTAGTTCCTTAGATGCTAACGATTGAATGAGACGCATATTAGCGTGACCTAATCTCCTATGCCACAATGTGGAGTTTTCATCAATCGTTGCAAGACATATTTTGTCTTTTGGCTTATTTCCTAATTTCATCACATATAAGCCTTTCTTCCTAATACCTCTACCTATGACTTTACCGTCCTTAGTGATTTCACTATCATGTTCAGAGAAAGTTACTCTACACTTATTATCACATATTTGTCCTATACTTAGCAAGTTAAATCCTAAGTTATCAACATGTTCTACATTATCTATATTGAGAGAGTCATTAGAAATCGTACCTTTGCCAATGATGTTACCGCGAAGATTGCTACCAAAAATAACATTACCTCCATTGTATGCCTTGTACGTAGAGAAGAGCTTTCGGTTACCCGTCATATGTTTAGAGCATCCGCTATCTTTAATCCATTCGTCAGGTTCCAAGTCGACTCTAAGGCATATCTATTTATATAGTATAATGACTCAAACATTTGGTCCCTAATATCTCATGGGTCTAAAGTTGTTAGCGCTAAACATCCCTTGCATTTGATGCAATTGGTTGGGATGAGGAAATGGAGAATACATTTCCCATGGCATGTGTAGGATCCCGATTATCACTTCATAACATATAACGAATCGAAGAAGAAAAGAGAGAGTTGATTTCTAGAGAGAGAAAGAAGAGAGAGAGAGTTGAGAGAGAAAGGAGAAAAAGAAATATTATTAATGAAATCAACTAACTTTTCCTAGGTGGAAAAGTTACTTATATACCCTGACACATTAAGTAACGTTCGGGATATTTGACTAGGACCCGGGCTCGGGTTTTGCTTGGGATGAAACCCGAAACATATACAATATTAGTTTAATTATCAAGCCAGATTCCCGATACTTGCCTATAACAATGTTAACTAATTTATTGACCGAGACTAACATACATAATGGACGAACTTCATGTCCGACTCAATATTTTGAGGCTAACAATCTCCCCCGAAGTGAGTTCATTGATGACACTCCTTCATGAGATCAATGAGATTGCTTTTGTCATTAAGCTCATGTGGTCTTGGTCTTTCTCTTTGTTTTTAGTTGTAGGCTTGTTCCTTCATGCTTTGTGATCTTTGATCTTTAGCCTCTGTCATTGTCTTTTGACTTTGTCTTTTTCGTCTGAGATCTTTAAATCTTTATCCTTCTGTCTTGATCGTCTTTGCCACCTTGCGATCTTGTGTCTTGGCCAACATGCTCATACTTTGCATCATCTTGAAAGTTTGCTAACAATCTCCCTTGATAGACTTGATATCTTTGAAGGAATATCTTGTATATTAGAGTTTGTGCATAAGTCTTTGTCTTTAATTCTTGAGCTTTCGTGATTCTTAAGTCTTGATGCTTATAGTAT